>JAJOOE010015820.1:0-13777 GCA_036250405.1 Solanum raphanifolium
GAGTGTAAGAATAGTGATGAATATAGGGTATTGTTGTAGTAATGTTGAGGAATAGTAATGCTGAAACTAGTTATGTTGGCATTATTTCTTATTCAATGTTTGGTTTGATATATTAAAATTTTCCTTAAAAATGACATGTATTGTATAATTTTAAACAAAAAATTATCTGTATACAATAATATCCTCCACATTATTTCATTTGTACACTTTTAGGAGTAACAATATATTTAACTATGTTAATACATATGTTAATAACCTTGATATTGCTAATACAATGGTTTTTATATATTAGTTATGCATAGGATAATACTAAATATTGTATAACGAATACTTGCATAATTTAGTTATACATAAATTGAACCAAATAAGAGATTAGTAATATCAAAACTAAACTATACACTATTTTCTCGAGATAATATCTCATATGATAACTCAATTATGGATCTTTTTCCCAGAAATTCACTCAACTATGAGTGTATTTTTTTTTGTGGAAAAGGATACTTTATCCCTTTAAACCAAAACTTAAGATTTTATTTTTATTGTTTTCTAAATGAAAATTAATGATGGGGCGACGATAATCTTTTATATATGTATGGCGTGACTATATATATATATATATATAACGTATATTATCAGTTAAAAGGTATATTGAGTGATTTTTTAATTAAAAAACAAGAATAATGTTCTTTAAAAGTAATGTTTTTATTAGGATTAGAGTGTGTCTAAAAAAGAAAATTAATAGATTTATTAGGAAAAAGGCATTTTTGACTCATTAGGTAACAATATGAGTATTATTGAACCAAACTTTTTGTTGATAAGACATTTTTTAACCAAACTATTGATGACAGAGAAATTTCTAGATCAAATTATTAATAAGTGATGACATTTTTGTTCAATTTGACATAGTTTAAGAGCATTTTTTACCCTTTTCATATTTATATACTAATAAAGGACTGTTGCATTTTTAGTCCCTCAATTATTGATAAATTTTTATTTTAGTTCCTATGATATATGACTATGCGCGTTCAAATTTCGATTAATTGAATTGTTCCTTTTGATTTCTTAGCTTGTGAATATTCACAAATTTATCACAAACATTAATCATTTCACTACTCAACTACCCATGTGATAGGTTAATTTGTATCAATATTTCATATTTGATGGTAATATAATTTAATATATAATCCATTACAATATATTTTATACACAAAGAGGACAAAAATACTTATTTTAATTAATTAAAGGTTAAATTGTTGAGTCTCGTGTCCCAAGGATCAAAAGTAAAATTTACCAATAATTTAGGTATCAAAAATATTATTATCCTTAAAATAAGTTAAAGTTTATTTGTTTCCAAAACTATTTGTTGGATAACTAATAAGAGAGCTTGTAATTGATAACACCCATTTTCTTATGTACATTTTCAAGAGATGAGTTAATTTTACCCATTCCTAAAAGAGAAAGACTGGATCATCTAGTTTTAGTTCCCCTGTTTTGTATGGTTAAACCTTCATAATTAATTAAATAAAACACCTTTCGTATTTAAGCAAAAAAAAAATAGAAGAGAAAAACTTAGAACTTTCTTAGGGTGTTAATTGTATGATTAAAGTCGAAATTTGCGACTTTTCTTCAAATTTTACTCATAATAGTATGATAATTAACAAACTTTGTTTAATCAAATCAAATCAATTGCAACTAATCATTCCCTTTGAGAATCTATTTTTCCATAAAGTAAGAAATATCGTTATCAATTGTTGGGCCACTTTGATTTTGTGAAAAATCATTTCTATTAAGGAAAAATCCTTATTGGTTACTGCTCGTACAAATTAAAAGATAATCATTCTTTATTCTTGAGTGTCATTAAGAAATAGAATTAGTTTAATCTAATGTAAAGCACATGACTTCTTTGACATGACATTCTGTCCCTATGACAGATGGTTTGTTTTCTTGCATTGTGATTTAAGAGCATAAATTTTTTAAGAGTTTAATCAATCAATTATATGAGAAAGTTGCTACTTAACAAAGCTTAATTGTCAATTAAAAATATTACTAGTTTTTACTCTGGTCGGGAGAAAATTTTGTTTCAAGAATCAGGGACGTGTGTGGTTGCACAAATAATAATTTTCTTACCATCATTTAAGTTTGAATCCCGTTAAAAAAAATTGTAAGAATAATTTGCGGTCAAAATTAAACTTTAGTGAATCGTCATAATTTTAAATTAATGAATTATTTTTTTATCATTTTTTATAAAAATATCAATATATACGATCAAAATTCTAATAGGTTGCTAAAACTTGACCACAAAGCCAGTCAAATTTCAAATTTTAATGAACAAAGCATGCAGCCTCACAAATCTTAATGTACAAATTCGGATGAATTGCCATAATTTTGACCATAAATTATACTCCCTCTGTCCCTAATTATTTGTCTACATTTCCTTTTTTAGTTGTCCCTAATTAGTTGTCTATTTTGACAAATTAATAAAGGACAAATTATTTTTAACCTATTATACCCTCAATTTATTACTTTGAAAAAGGTAGAACTTTTTGAAAATCCTAAGTTTTTAATTCATTCATTTCATAATTAATAGGGGTAAAATGGAAAACTCATTATGTCAATTATTGTTTTCTTAATAGGTGTGTCAATTCAAAAGTTGACAAGTAATTAGAGACAGAGGGAGTAATAAATCACTAGATTCGACCACAAGACCCTAACGGGACACCATAACTTCCTATACGAAAATTTCATAACATGTTTTTCCTTTGAATTTTGTTCAACAACTCGAAATTTGATATACAATCTTCTGAAATCAATTTCAATTGTTAGATTCAACCTAAACCTTAAAATGTTTGGGAGATCACTTTGTTGAATACGATAGATACCACTATATGAATTCAGAATATATTCAAGTATTATTGCGAGAGAGTATCAATCGATCAGCAACGAAGAAGAACTTGTTCATAAGAAGATTATTGCTTACAGTTCTTTAATTGTCTAGTTTGATTTATTTTTTAGTCTTAAACCTATTTACTTTACTACGTTTTGTAATATGTGTTGCATTGAGTTGTAAGGAATTTCTTGATTGGGTAGAATTTTGAAACAAGTAGCTACAATCAGAGAATTGTAGTAGGGAAATGTCGTAAGGAGTTAGCTATAGGGTGTGTTTGGTACGAAGGAAAATGTTTTCCTGGAAAACAAGTAGATTATTGACTTATTTTCTCATGTTGGTTGGTGAGTAGAAAATATTTTTTAGTGTTTAATTTATGAATGAAAAATATCTTTTATTTTATTAGAGAGTAGAAAATAATTATTGAAATTGAAATTGGAAATATTTTTAAAAACAAAGTTAATTTTTTTTTCGAGGGGCTGGGGGGCTGATGTGGGGGTGGGGGGAGGGAGGTCGCGTGGTATGAGGTGAAAAAAGAATTTTTTTTTGGGGGGCTAGGGGTTGGAGGGGGGTTGAGGGTTGGGAGTGGGGGTGAAAAATAAAAAATTGAAATTGAAAATATTTTTTAAAAAACAAATTTTAATTTTTTTTGAGGGGGGGTGGAGTGAAAAATAAAATTTTGAAATTGGAAATATTTTTTAAAAACAAACTTTAAATTTTAGTTTTTTTTTTTGGAGGGAGGTGGTAGGGGGATGGGGTGGGGTAAACAAATAAAAAATTGAAGTTGAAATTTAAAAAAAAAACAAACTTAAATTATTATTTTTTGGTTGGGGGTGGGGGGCCTGGTAGGGGGCTGAAGGGGGGTCGAGGTAGGGGTGGGCTAGAGTGAAAACATAAAAAATTGAAATATTTTTTAAAAACAAGCTATAATTTATTTTTATTTATTTTTGGGGGGATGGAGGGGTTTGGGGGCTGGCGGGGTAGGGATGGGGTAAAAAATAAAAAATTAAAGTTGAAAATATTTTTTTAAAAATAAACTTTAAATTTATTTTTTCAACAAAAAAGTTGTAATATGAAGTTGGAAGAGAGTTTTGGAAAATGTTTTCCTTAATTTATGAAGGGAAGTCATTTTCCTTAAATTTGAGAAAAATGAGTTGATTTGAAAAATATTTTCCAAAACATTTTACCCAACCAAACATGAGAAAATTAAAAAATGTTTTCCTTCATACCAAACACACCCATAATCTAAAATTATTGTTTACTTAGTGGGCAAATTTTAGAAAAATAGGTTATAATTTTGAACTCTTTTGAGGAAGGAATTTTTCACGCACGTAAAAATTAACCTGATATTTTTATTATATTCCAGATTTACTTTTTGATTACTATTGAAAAACCCAATTATTTAGTACATAGGTAGCATCTTAAAATAACATTTATATTTTCTATCTTTGATTTATTTTCAGATTGCGACCCTTGACGATGTATCCAAAGTTGTAGACTTGTAGTAGCTTCTTGACTTTACTATTTGGGATATTTTGTGCTATTTTTCACACTTTTTTTGTTTTCTTTTTAATTCCACTATTTTTTGGGTTTCTATACTTATTTAAAGATTTGAAAATGTTAAAAGTGTGTGACCATCTCATCTAAAAGCTTAAGCTATTAGAGAGAGAATATTTTTATTAGTTAATGATATTTTCAACACGCCCCTCACATGCGGGCCTGATTCTTTTTCATGGACCAAGCTAATGAAAATTCTTTTTAATTTAGGCGGCGGTGAAATTCGATCTCAAACCACTGCCTACTCTGATACCATGTTACATTACCTTATTCATATTTTCGAATTGATTTTAAAACAAAGTAATGGTACATCTAAGGATTGACGGGCAAAAGAAAATTGCTCATAACACTTAAGCATGAATGAGGTAGATTTATTTGTTGAATTATCTTATAATTAATAAAATTTGAGTTGATATTGCATTTTGTATTATTCATATCATGATAGAGAGTATCAGAAATATCATTTATCATATGGTTTGTCAATAACTTGAATACATAGTTTTAATAAAATTGAACTGAAACGTTAGTTTAGTAAGGACAATTTTGATTATACATATGATTTTAATTAAAATAATACGGTGGCCATCATTGATCAATTGTTTGAGAATCTTACGATCTAATACAAACAAAATCTCCTTGTAATTTTTCATTTTTCGTACATCAAATGCATACAATCAAAGGCTTTTATAATCATAAAAATATGACAAAATTGATTACTTTTTTTTTATTTATATAAAAAAGAAATCAGCTAAAGGCACATATAAAATAAACAAATAAAGGGTATCCCTGAAAATATCTTAAATTAGAGCATATTTTATCTTATTTAAATCAACCAAAAACAAAAATTAAAGTTTATAAGCAGTTTACTTTGATCAACCTTTTTCTTACTATTTTTATATTTCTAATATCAGTTTTTATTCTTCAAATTAAATACTCCTTCTAAAACAAAACCCCTATCTCTCTCTACATTACATTTTTGTCATTTGCTCTTTTCAATACATAATAAGATATCTTTAAAATTTATATATTTTGTGTAAATAACTTTGAGGAGAAATTTAAGTCGTTTTAATAGGATAAAAAATGCTTAATAACATTATTTTACTACCAAGCACTTCAACACTTGAATATATCTTTTAACACTTATTTTAATCAGGTAAATCAAACGGGCTCTAAGAATAAAAATATATTTAAAATTGATCTTATCTGTGAAAAACTTCATGGTGATTTGAATGTGAGGGACCTGCTAGTCATTGTTGTCTAGTTAGATATTTTCTATTGACCTATTAATAATCATTTGAAGAAAAAACAAGCACTTCATAAAAAATAAATGAAAATTAGCTGGATATGTACTTTAGAAAAATTAAACAGAAGATGAGATGAATAAATTCCCTAAGGAAGTAAAAGACATGCCTTTAAATGCATGAGTTGTATTCTTTAAATTAACACCAAATAGATGAATATATATTTTGACAATAATTTATAATGTCTTTCTGGCTTTTAAAGTTTGGTAGATTGGTCAATCATGTAGCTTGTCGACCTATATATTCATCATTTATGTACACTTAATAGTCTTGAAAAATGTTTTAATAATTTCACTTCTGTGTGACATGTCAATATTATACCGTATATTAGTTTTTATAAAAATCTTACCACTTTTAATACTTATAAAAGAAATTCAACTCATAAATTAACTTTATCGACCATTTATTGTGTTTAAAGAGTTTTGATGCTTCTTGAATATAGGAGTACAATTTCACTATTTTAAGTTGACTATATGTCTCATATTTAATATTTGTACATTATCACAAATAAGAGATTTTGTATTAATTATTTAACGAAATTAGTATAATTATAGTTATATCGTTATATGGTACAAACACTCTATATTAAATGTTGCTAAATGTTTAGCTACTTTGAATGCAATTGCTGCTAACGAAAAATCTATTGCCACTAAGTGTCTCTTTTGTCGTAGTGGTAATCTTTCTATTAAAAAAATGTTAGCAAGAAAAATCATATTTATTAAAGTATATTTTTAAAATTTCTATTATCACGTAAGTTTCTAAAAATTTCTTAATTCTTTTTTAAAAAAGGAAGAGAGAGAGAGAGAGAGAAAGACATTTCATTAATTATCAAAATACTTACTCCATAATACATATATTCATTCGAAAAAATAATTAAAATAATTAAACGTCATTCCATGAAAACATTTATGCTTGGTAAGACGAAGTCCACGTATATCCATCAAACAGTCCTAAAATATGATATTCAAAGTATGAATTATTCTTCCTGAAAAAAAAGTATGAATTATTCTTTAAATTAACAAAGGCTTAATCATTTTTGTTATTAATTTATTTTTCTAATTCAATTTTTTAATTGAACCAACTACAAACCAGACTTAATTAAGATGAAATATTTAAGTACTCCAAACGTTTGCATCTTGTCTCGTAATACGTAATCGTTGCATTAGCGTCAGACGCACTAATAAATAAATATAATAGTCTAGTACCCCTAAAGAGGAATTATTCGTTTAATTAAATAACACAAACTTGGAATTTCCTAAAAGTAAAGTTCTCTTATTGGTAACTACATCTTTGTCTCTAATTATTTTAGCAGGCATGTAGATTCTATATCCTATATTTTTATAAATTTATCAACCTAGTGGGAACCTAAATGATTAATTTTGGGATGGGAAGAAAAAAGAGGCAAGAAATAATAATAATAATAATAGGAAAATGAATGTAGCTTTCGGCTAGCTTCCTATAAAAATAATAACGGCAATAATAATAAATAAAGTCCAACTGATTGATTACTGCAATAATAGGATCATTTTCGAACGTTAATTATAGAAGTGAAGAATCTTTCATGATAATCTTTCTTATAATTATATCATTGAAAAAGATTTGGGTTCTTATTAATTACTTTTTGGGTTTATCTATAGTTATTCGTATTTAATTTGAGATATTTTTTAAAAAGTAATAAATAAAATAAGACATATTAAGCCCTGATTTTAAAATAATTAATACTCAATAGTATGGAACATAAATTATTTATTTATTTTTAATTTGATAAAATAAACAAGTAAAAATAAACGGAGGAACGAAATTAAATTACGTGCCACTTTCAAAACCACTTGCTTTTCTCAATCAATATTTAAATATATTTAATTACATGTGTTTGACTTAGAAATCCTCAGAGGGTCCCGCCCTAGAGTGGCAAGGGAGGGAGTTGGAATTATTTCCTCGATCTATATTTACTTTTTCATATTAACTTGTTATATCGCGTGAAAAATAATAGTAATTTTATTATATCATATTTAATTATTTTTATAATAAATATTGTTTGATCATGATTTTTAAAATTATATTTACTTTTTTATATATAAAAATATGAACATGATTCATATTCATAAATTTTAAAATCATCAAAATTATTCATTATTTTGGTATAAAATTACTATTTTATAATATATTAGATTATATTATTCAAAAGTCATTATGCAAATTACAGTCGTATAAACAAATATCTTGTGATAATTAGGGTTAAGCAAATAAGACATCATCAATAACAAAAAAACCTTATGTTTGCTAAATTATGCTTTCACAAGACATCAACATATTTACAATTTACAAAGAATAAACTAATTTTAAAAAATCATATTATTTTTTTAAAATTAAAATACTTTTTTAAAAGACATGTTTAAATATGAATATTACTTATTTTGAAATAAATAAAATAATAGTACAAGTCTATTCACTAATCTTCGAGTCCCACATATATTGAAAGTCTAATATGGTCAATTCGTCATAATTGTTTGACATTATGTTTTGATACCTTTCATTTTGCATTAACTAAATTGTCTGTAAAAGACAAACACATTAAAGTCTTTTTCTGAGTCATCATTATTCATTCTCATTAGTAAGATAAGACAATCGCTTTAGATTAATTATGCCACATTGCGCCTAATTCTAATTTGTAACTTTTCATCCATAAGAATTGTGGTGCAGTGATAAATATTTTTTTATTTTTAATTAAAAAGTTTTTGAATTGAATCCTCATTAATTAAAAAGTCTTTGGATTGAATCCTCATGAGTACATAGTCGTCTTTGTTAGAGGGAGTATTTTACCCTTCAATGTGGAACTCACATATATTCACTATTTATGCGGATTGCAGATCGTTACTAAAACAAATGGAGGAATCAAGGATGGAGCACATACCAAGGGAGGCTAATACAGTGACAAACCTACTAGCAACATACCGAAGGAAAGCAAGGTGATCCAAATTTAGATAATAGTAAACTATATGTTTTTGATGCATCTCCATCATTTGTAAAACATGCTCTAGATAGAGATGCTATGGGAATTACATCGTTTAGATTAGTTCCTAATGGATAAACCCTGTTTACTAAATAAATAAAATCTTTCCAATTTTTAAGCAAAAAAAAAAAAACAAAATTGTAACTTTTCATTTATCATCCCACAAATGTAACGACCGCATTCCATCGTTATAGAAAAGCCAACGGGAAATTTTTTTGGGTCGGAAAACCTTTTCTTTGTAACTTGGAATTTCTCAACCTAGTCCAAATTTGGACGAAATCGGAGTCTTTGAGGTGTAGGAAAATCTTGTAACAATCGGGTGACTTATTTATGATTTTGATTACATGAGTAGTTAGATAAGTTGTTAAAGAATTCGTACGACCTTACGAAATTGAATTCGGGCGAGTAGAACTCCCGAAATCAATCTTAGCATGAACGATATTTTCTGAGTATAGTTGGTTAAATGTGTGTTGTGAAATGGGGGTCTTGGAATTATTAAAATAGCTCACTGTTTGGTGCAAGCCGCTTTGGCGGTGGTTTTGGTCACTCTGGCGGGGTCAATGTAGCGGGGTGAAGGCCGTTGTGGCGGGCCAGATGCGACTTAAAGTCGTAAATAAACTCCAAAACGTCTTTATTCTTCACTTTTCGGTTTTTAGAGCTAAGGAACGAACCTCAGTCGACTCTTGACATTTTTCCACCATTCTTGAGGCTAAAGGTAAGTTTTTCACTCCCCAATCCATTTTTCGATCCGTAGAACGTAATAGAATAGGTAATTATCAATGGGGGAGGGTTTTGATCTAGATTCTATCGTGGGAACAACCCTATTTTTTTATGATTGGGATCATGGGTATGATCTAGGGTTCATAGAATTGTTAATGATTCGGGTAATTAGTGATTGTTTATTGATTTCCGTATTATATTGATTATGTGTACACCAAGAACAAGAGGAACAAATCCGGAAAGGGAAGGGTCAAGTTTCTTAGGGTTTCAAGCTTGTTTCAAGGTAGGTGATGGTTGTGATATTGTGTGATATATGTTTGTTTATGCTTCATTATGATACATGTACATATGCGAATGTTGCATTATTGATCAGACTTGTTGTAAATGAGATAGATGAATAACTATATGCCATGAATCACTTCTTGATTGTATGATTATTGAGAGTGTACTTGTGATTGTGATTGTGATTGTGATTGTGGTGTGTTGATTGGATCGGATACCGCGTTCCGGTATACTACTTGGGATCGATTGCCACGTTCCGGCATAATTATGGGATCGGTTGCCACGTTTCAACATAAACATTGGATCGGGTACCACGTTCCGGTATGCTAACAATTTGGGTTTGGGTTCCATGAGAGGACCAATGACTTGTTATAAATGTATATTGTTGAGCATGTGATAATCGATATTGTATATGTTCGGTATGTTGCATATTTGTAATGTTGTATTGACTTGCTTATGTTGCACTTAGTGGGATAGCCGCGTGATCCTACCACTACACTGTGGTTGTGTACTGATACTGCACTTGCTCTTTCTTTGTTGAGTGCAGGACATCTTCAAGCGGCTATTGACAGACCTTGCTTAGAAGATCAATGAACATTGTTCGAATTCAAGATCCAATTCTTCCGGGCTGCCATGGGTTCTCTTTCGTCTATGTCCACCATTTCGGACTTAGACTTTTCTAGTTAGTTATTAGTTGTTAGTTTGGGGTTGTTACCCTTCTTGTTTAGACTTTGGTTCTTTGTTAGATGTTTTGGTACATTGACTTTCAGGTTCTAGGTGTGTTTTCCGCATTGTTTAGTTGTTAGATCTTTTGGAAGTTTATGGGAACTTCAGCTTTTAGATATTATTCCTGTTTCGTATCGTTAAATGTTTTAGTTTGTTTTTTGTTTAGTTGCTTGGTTGGGTTGTAGTAGTGGTTCTCCCACTGGAGGGTTAGTGTGGGTGCCAATCACAACGGTCTGGATCGTGACAAGAGATCTCCCGAAGATTCTTGCACCTTCAAATTCCATTCAATAAAATTGATTCTATATTTTATTTTTACTTATTCACTATTTTTAAAAATAATTTCTTTTGTTTTTATTTGTTATTTTTAAATATCAAAATAATAATAATATCTTTTCTTATTTTACTTTAACATTAATTATTTATTACTTAAATTAATTTTTAAAATTTAAGACTATACATCAATTAATATGAACATTGTATAGATATTAATTATTACTACTTATTAATGATATATGAACATTGTATAAGATATTAATTATTACTACTTATTAATGATCGTGCAAAGTTTTAAGTGGACAAATAAAAATAATTTAAACTAGTAACATCGAGTTTAGATGAATTTATAACTTATAATTTATAAGTCAAAAATGATAGAGTTAAGAACTTAAAATATATTAATTTCAATTAATATTATTTATTTGTATCTATATTATTAGATAATGACATAAAATATTTACAGTCATATTTAAAGTTTTAATAAAATAACACTTAATAAGTAGTACTACTATTTTAAGAAGAATATCAAATTAATATAGATCAAACAAAAATAAAATGTAGGGAGAAATTCTTCTGTCATACGTAATTCAGCACAGTCTCTATTGTGTCATGTGTGCGTCACAAATTTGTAATCAATGGTTTAAATAGTTTATTATAGAAACTCACGAAAATAAGAACACTCTTGAATTTTGAATGCTAAAGTATAATGTAAAATTAAGTTTAATAATACTTTTTTAACTTAATTTGTGCGATAATACTTTTGATTCGAAACAAGTTATAAATTATTTTATTAAAAGTGAAATAAAAAAAATTAAAATTAGATAATTTTTAAATATTAGAAAACGAAATTCTCTTTAACTAAAAGGATAAATTATCCATGAATTTGTTTCAAATCACCTTAAAAATTTTACCAAAAAAATTAAAAAATCTTTTAAATGATGATATAAAGACTGTGATCACTCTCATAGAAGCATGATTTTAAATTTGTATATATGCTGAATTTTATGTCTCTTGAACCCAATTATTTATTTAATGGCTACAAACTTAGATGAAAAGCACCATTATTCATCAAAAATAAAGCTTCAAATTTAACACTCTTTTGATAACCTAGTTATCTTTTTCATCTTAAACAAAACTTCTATTTAAATTAAAGTTTGAGTAATAAGAACATTTTTCCTTTTAATTGACCTATTTTTGAAATTTAGGCAGTCGAGAAATTATTATATTTTTCACTGAAACAAGTTGTAAAGTGAATTAATAATTTTAATAGTTCAAACTTATTGACTATCTAAACTTTAATCTTGTAGGTGAGATTTTAATTTTCCCTTGTAATTATCTCCCCATTTCTCCAAAAAAATTTATTAAGAAAAAACAGTGGATTGCTGTAGTCTAGTTATCCGAAAGAAAAAGAGCTCGTGGGAAAAGTAAATTAAGTTTAATAATATTTTTATACCTTTCTCCTTCTTATTTTAAAAATATATATATTTTTAAATGTACCTGGTAAAAGGAGATATTTAATAATTAATATTTCAAGTCGGCAATTGTTTTTTTTTTAAAAAAAATTAATCAGTTTTTCTAATATTTTTATTTACGAAGTCGGCAGCTTCATTGTTACCAAGTTGGGGAAAAAAGCGATGTCACGTAAGTTGAAAAATAAATAATATCATCTTTATGAGGCTATTAGTATTAGTAGCTGTATTCCTCCGTTTCTAAATAAATAATATCATCTTAGTAATAAATATAATATATATTTTATTAAATTTATACTTAACAAATATTTTATAAAAAATAAACTTTATTAAGATGGCGTTTAAGCCTTTAAGGATGTAATAAAAAATATATTAATTTTTATTATAAGTTCTTAAGACACTTATTTTGAAATAGAAAAACTAATTAAGTAATTATTTCCGAAACCCTAATAATTATAGCGTTAAAAGGTAGAGAAAATAAAAACAAAGACATTATTTTTTAATGACGTAGAGTACGTAGCCAATTTTTGGTATTTAAAAAAAAATACAATCTATATCTATGACAAAATAATTTTAATTAATTTTGATTGTAAAATTATGTGTGAATTATGAATTGTTTTTATCAGAACATTAGAAGAATTTAATCAAAGCTCACGATAATTAAAGTTTGACAGGATAGTAAGCTTTTAGTTGTACAATCTTAGGCTAACTACTTAAGTCATTAGTGATCATGATTACTATTTAATCACCATAATAGTAATAACGTTAACATTAATGATTACTAGTTAATCGGATTTCCATAATATTGTTCTTATTGGTTGTTTGTTTTAACTAAAAATCATATCAAACAGCACCTTGTACTAAAAATTAGTCAATGAAAAACTATTTAATTGAAAAGTACTAAAAGTCATATATATATTCTTGTCTAAACAGTCGGTAACAAGAAAACAAGAAAACAAATTTAGGTAAGACTTTATTTTATTTTATTTTATTGGTACAATTAGGTAAGATTTTGTTATTTGAAAAATGTTACTCACTTTTAGCCGCAAATATTGAAAAAATTTGATACAAGAATTCATACTTGTGGCACCTGAAATAGGGTTTTTATTTTCTTAGGATATATACCACAATTTAAAACAATTTGATTGTGACAATTGTTTTCCAGTCTCAGAAATGGTAGACAATATACATGTAGTATTATTAATTCTTCATTAAAAGGCTTTTAATTTTGTGTCAAGTTATTGGGAAAAGTGAAAACAACAATTTTTTCTTTGTTTATTATTTATCTACTCATGTGTTGAGACAAGTCAATGTTGCAACAATTCAAAACATTCTCCTTATATATTTTATAATTAACTATCATATTATTTGTTTAGTGTTTCATACATTGGATAATTACAACGGACAGTTAAAAATTCTATATTTTTGTGTACTGGAAAAATGGTACAGTTTTTTATATAGAATAAAGGACACGCATCTTTGATTTAATTATTAATTACCGATTAAAATATTGCTATTTTAATAGATTAAAATATTAGGAAATAATGCT
>JAJOOE010015822.1:0-10041 GCA_036250405.1 Solanum raphanifolium
TGTATATTGGTATGTATAAATATGTATGTATATGTATATGTATATTTCTATTAGTATAAAATATACATTATATATACATTGTGTATATATATATATATATTGTAAACTAGATGATCCAAAGATATTGGGATGTAACTTTCTCTTCTCTCTTGTATGGGTCTCTTATGTAAATGTACCACTTTAGGGGGCTCTTTTTATAAGAAATAAATCAGAAACAATTAAGAGAAAATTATTGAAGTCACAATCTTATCTATTTAACTCTAAATAAGTAGAAAATACATATTTATTATTTTTTTCTCTTTTTGCAAATTTTTTTAAAAAAATTGTATCTAAATTATGACTTTTTTTAAAAACTGTTTTAAAATTAAAATATTGAAGAATTGAAACATACCTCAATGATACCACGACAATAAGTAGATATACCGTAATGATATCATGGATGATTGAGTAATCTCATCGAAGGACTGAAACAAACCTCAATGAAAATAGTGTTTAGTTACTCATTGATACCACTAGAGTATGTTATATTTTGATGGTATCAAGGAGGAAGAAGCAGTCCTTCAATCAAGACGTTGCTCAGTTACACGTTGATACCATCAGAATATATTCATATGATGTAATATACGGTGATGGTATCACAGAGGAAAAAAAGGTGGGCGTTGGTGTCAGCATAATGTCAGCACATGAATAAAAATAGATATATGTCATTTTAAAATAAAAAAGAGATATGAAAGTAATGAGGCATTAAAGGGTAAATATTTTAAGGGAGGTTTCACGGACCGTTTAAGTCTCCACGGTCCGTGAAACACTTCACCGGCCGTGAAGCTTCACCTACCCGACATGGCTTCACTAAAATGGGCATAACATTTTAATCCAAGATCGAAATGAGGCAAACTTGGTGGTGTTAGAAAGAGAACTCAAAAACCTTTAATTTGATAGGTCTGGGGCCACCTAGTTCATTATGTGCTGAGAGATATGATCGTTTGAAGTTGACCAAAACCTAAAAACTTATGTGTGACTTGTGCGGACCCCTAAACGGATTGTACAAGCCACCACGGGCCGTCTCGAGGCCATAAGATGAAGATGTGGTCAGTCAAAATTGGATTTGTCAATTTCATTTTCCTCGAATTTCTTGCATCAATCCAAGTAAAACGAGGGACAATTGTTGACACCCAATTTTGGCCCTCCCCGATAATAATTGATTTTCGAGCTTCTTAATTTCCAAACGATTTAGAATAATTAGTCTTATAAAATTCAAATAGTTTCAAGGTTGTTTTAAGTAATTTCAGTCGACTTTTATAGCGTTTTGAATAATAAATATATTTTATATAGTTATATATGTAATTAGTATATTTTTATAAATATTCGAAATCATATCAAAAAGATTTTGTTTTATTAATTTAGTCTAGATTAAACCATGATTGTAATTTTGAAATTAATTAGTTTGTATTTAGGTTAATCATATTTTATTAAATTAATTATGTTATTTCGTTATGATTAAGAAGCTCGTTAGTTAATTATATTGATTCTTCTTATTTAGAGTTTAGCCGAATTTACCATTTAATTCAAACTTGGTCATATTACTAGGTCAATTTTGACCAATCGTAATCTATATGATTAAATTCTAAAGGATTTGGCTTACTCCTATTGAACCATTTTGTTTTCTATTAATTTCAAGACCATCACAGCCATTTCCCATTCCAATTCATCAGCCCAGGCCCAATTTCATTTGTTCACAAGACCAACAATACTATACATAATACATTCAACAACTCCAAACAACGTACAATACAAACGACCCCAGTACCCACGCTTCTTCTTCCTCGCGTGAACAGCAGCGAACGACGACAAATCCAGCAGTCCAACGTCTCTCTCCAGATAGTATGATTCCAACAGCTGCGTCCTCTGTCCCACCCGTCCTTCCCTCTTTCCCCTTTTGGAACGAGCTAAAACCTCAAGAAAAGGGTGTTTGTTCGATATGGTGAAAGTTTTCGGATTTTGAAATTCAAATGGTCCCTTGCTTTGAATCCGAATTCTATCCGTTTTCTCCCCTAAAAGGATTGGAACCCTAAAACCTCTCTATAAATACTACCCTCTGTTTTAGTATCTGGGGAAGATTTTTGGGATTTTCTTATAGTTGGAAAATTTATGTTAGAGAAAAATATCGAAAAGTAGCTAGCGTTAAAAGAGGGAGAAATACACTCAAGCGAAGATTTCTTGAAACCATTTTGGCTCAGTTTTTGCTCCTGTTTGCTACACTCTGTCCATTCAAATTTCGTCGGAACCTCGCGTGGTGGTGGAAGCTCTCTCTTGTAATCAGTTTGTCCTTCTCCCGTTCGCTGCCTGGAAAAGGTAACGCCCCCTCTTATATAATGTTCTCTTCGTATGTCTCTAAGAAGCGTTTTGAAGTTTGAAAGCTTATGTGTTGCGGCTCTTAGTTGTTATTTGTTGTTGGGTTGATGACGTTCTTAGCATGTTGTGTGTACTCCCATTCGTTTGCATAAGTTAGTCCCAACATCTGGTTAAAACTTTAGAGGGTCATTGGTGTTTTCCCCACTACTCTATTCGAGTTAGTTTTTTCTTGTTATGTTCTTCTTTTTTAGCCTATCTCTTGAATGTCATTGAAACTGTGTTATTTTATAATTATTGTCATCAAGCCTCTAGTGTGTTGCTTTAGTTCGTTATTGCCGACATTGTCATTCGCGTAGGTCTACGGTTTCAAGTCTAGCCTATGTGGCAAATCATATGTGGTGTAAATGGTATTTGGCCTGTCAATTTAGCTTTCTCCGTCTCTCGATCTTTTTAGTATCTGTTGCTTTGAATGAAATATTTGAGCTATTGTCATGTTTTCTCTTTGCCCACTGTTTTGACATAAGTTTGTAGTAAAGTTCAAAAAAAAAATGTGAATTCCTGTAGCCTTTGTTTTGAGTTTTCTTTTGCCCCAGTTCATGTCCTCTTCCAAAATTGATGCTCATATTCCTCTCTGGATTGGCTCAGCATGTTAATTTGCTCAGACTTTCAAGTTTAGTAATGGTTAAGTTTGGAAGTTAGTGTCATCTTCTATAGTGGGTGAATCGTGTTGGCTTTAGAGGTCTAGTTTGGTAAGATGTTAATCTAGTTTGAGTCATAAACATGATCGGGATCTAAGTTGAATTAAGCATGGATTATATATTGAGATTCCAATGCTTTGCTTATCGTCTTTGTTATTTAAAGATTTGTTTGTCTTTCTCTGTAGAAAATGCTAAAAACATGGATTTTACGTAAGCATTAATTGTTGACTTAGGATATTGACTCGTATTGGTTCTTATATGTTATCTTTTGGTGCATGTAATCTTTTCGAATGAGTCCTATGGACTTTAGCCTCCGTCCCGCATCGTCCTCAGGCCATATCGGCCCAAAATCATTTTCCGAGTCAGCCTCATCTTGTTCGAGGGAAAAGGGAGAAATTACAGGGGCAGGGACTGATGTACAGGTCTTGGAGAAGTCCAAAACGGACAGTATACATGACCTATACAGCTGTATACACAAGTATACACGAAAAAAAAACAGTGATATACAGGTCCAAAAATTGAAACAGGTGTTCTGGAAGTTGAATTAGGTTGTATACATTTGGTATACAGCCTTATATACAAAAAGAATGGGCTGGATTCATACGATATACACTGGTATACAACCAGTGTATACAAAAACGGGAATTGAGCCTAAGCCCAAAATCAGCAGCGAATTTGGCCCAAGAAGGGCCCAAATTCAATTTCTCCCTACTCTTTAATTATTTAATTATTATTATTTATTTTTTATCGTGTGTTGACTCTAATTTTTAAATTGTTAACTAACCTAATTAAATTCCCCAAACGATAAGTTATTTTCTTTACATTGGCTTACTTTCAATACATTCTTTTATTTGTTTTTGTATTCATTTTATCTTACTAATCAAATATATTGGCCATATTTTATTTTAATTAAATCTTTTGTTCTTAAAAAAATATGTTTTGAATGCCCCTTCCTTTAATCGTTTTGCTTATTTAAATGGTTTTAAGTTAACACTTTTTCTCAAATGAACCAAAAAATAAAATAAAATAAAATTGTGTGTGTTCTCTTTTTATCAATTGATTTAAAATGGTCTCATGCTTTAATTGATTCAAATTATTATTAAATAAATTTTAACTAATCTAGTTTTATTAAAATTCTAATCACTTGTATTACAAGCCAAATGTGTCATTTGAATTCTTTTCTCTAAAAAAGAAAATGTGTCGTTTATCTAATTAGTTTTCCAAAATTAATTAAATATTGTAATTTGTTTAAATATTCCTATGTTAAATTTCCCAAAATTAGTCAAATCATTTTAAGTCAAATCGTCGGTCAACCGCAAGTTAGCGGACATTCCGAGGGCCTGACACCTTCTCGGAATGTACATCGAACTTCGAACCCTTTTATTTCAATTGATTTTATCTGTTTAAATCTTTTGAAAATTTTAAGTTTGTTTTTTTTTTCTTGATTTTTACTAAAAATTAAGTGGCGACTCTGTTCTTTTGGAAATTCGATTTCTCTTAAATCACAAGTTTAATCGATTTTTCAAAAACTCAGTCATTTTCCTTTTACATATATTTTTAAGTAAAACATTAAGAATAGAGTTGCGAGGTGTTATATAATGATTCGGGTTGTAGCTTAGAAATTTTCGGGGTGTTATAGATTTCAACCAAGTAATTCTCACTATAAAAGTAATCCCAATTATAAACAAACAAAAATCGGTGGTAAATTAATCGAACTGGTTGGCAAATTGAGTTATCAACCAAATACCAACTAATATTAATTTGTTGCTAAAAGGCTTGTTGGCTTAAAAATATTTTATTTGTGTAATAATAGAGACATTTTTTAACCAAACTATTAACAACGAACATTTATGAACTTAACAAAATTATTATTTTTAAAGAAATATTTTTTCTTGTTTCTTTTTCTTTCGAAATTCCTTTTAATTATTAGTTTAGAGAAGTGCGAGAAAGAACGCCGCCGTCACCACCAAATTCTCATGATCACGACGGCCGCTGGCCAGCCTCAGATGGAGGCAGGTCAGCATACTTTTGCAAGCCTCTTTAGATCGACATCAGGGGAGGTGAAACCGCTATCTCTTAAACCAATCTTGTACTTACATGGTGAGCCAAGAATCATATAGGAACAAGCAGAGGTAGATCAGATGATAATCAACGAAAACCTCCAATATGCAGTAGTTGGAAAGTTTTCTTATGGATGGCCAGACATACAAGAATTACGCAAGCTAATACCAAAACAATGTGGACTGAAGGGGGAGTGTAATATTGGTTTGCTAACTAATAGATATGTGTTAATCCGAGCTACACTTTTGGAAGATTATGTCAATCTGCTATCGAAACCAGTCTTCTACTTAACACAACAAAATTGGTCGTATCCGATGCGGACTTTGAAGTGGGATCCATTATTCAATCCGGAGGAGGAGACAACTACAGCCATAGCATGGATTTCCTTCCCCTCATTACCCCCAAACTTCTTTGGGAAAGAGACAGTTTTTTCATTGGCTGCAGCAGTGGGAAAACCTCTACAGGTGGACATGGCGACCAAAAATCAAACTAGACTTAGTTGTGCTAGGGTTAAGGTAGAGGTGGATCTGCTCAAGGAATTCCCAAAGAGAATCAACATTGGGTTAAAAAGGTCGATGGTGAAGTAGTCGAGAAGTGGATCAAGATAAAGTACGACTATATGCCCAAATACTGCCAAACATGCATGATACAGGGGCATGATGAACAACAGTGCTATGTTGAACATCCAGAATTACATCCAAACAGGGAGAAAATAACTACGGGGGAAGAGGAAACTGACAAGAAGAAACTTGAACAAAGGAAGCTGCATGAGAAGATAAATATAGGCACTTTTGTGGATGCTGACAGAGGGAGGGGGGGAAGTAATGACAAGAGATGGGAAGGAGAAGATAGGGCGGACAAATTCCAAGAAGGGAAACAAAATAAAGGGGGGCTAAGTCAGAAGAAGATAAACCAAGTATGGAATAAGGTGGGAGTAATTACCACGAACAAATTTGAGGCATTAAATAAGGATGGGACAGAAACTTTGGAACAAGAGCAACTAAAAAACAAAGAGGGCAATGATATCACGACTAAGCAATGGGTGGTAG
This sequence comes from Solanum raphanifolium, assembly GCA_036250405.1. Taxonomy (NCBI): domain Eukaryota; kingdom Viridiplantae; phylum Streptophyta; class Magnoliopsida; order Solanales; family Solanaceae; genus Solanum; species Solanum raphanifolium. The sequence continues at coordinate 6,161 of JAJOOE010015822.1, forward strand.
ATACTTTCTCACTACTAGACAGATCAGGACACCAGAAAAAGGGTAATGAGGAAAAGGGGGAACCAAATGCAAAAGAGGGGAAGAGCAAGTCTGAAATGGTTGAAATCAGTTCTAAGACAGAAAGACCTGAGGTAGGCATAAAGAAAGTCCAAAGAGGTATACACATAGATTTACTGGAAGAAGATGATGAAAGATTGCATACCCCTTCAGGTCTGCAACTAGTGCCTGTACAGCTAGCTGCAGCCTTGAGGGAGATCTCGGAGGATCAAATTAACAACATGCAGAAGCGTGATGAGGATGAGGAGATGGAAGAAAACATTCAACAAATCAGCAGAGCTGGAGATCTATCACCTCGGCATGTTAATAGTTTGAAGCGAGAGTTCAAGAAAGGTAAAGCTATTATGCCTTTACAGGTAAAAACAAAGAGTAAAAAGGATCGGAGTATAGCGATTAATCAATGATTGACAAAATAATTTTTTGGAATATAAGATCAGTCAACACTCAAAAGTCTTTTGAGCGACTGATTGATCTACAACGAAGGCATCATTACAAATATATAGCGATCATGGAACCATTTAGGGATCCAAGTGAACTAGAACAATATAGAAGGAAGTTGGGTTACACAAATGCCTTGGTTAATAGGGCAGGCAAAATCTGGATTTTTTGGGATGACGATTATGAAGGACAGCTTGTAGAAGACTCGATTCAACAACTAACAATAAAATTAACTAGGTACAACACTTCTGTACTGGTTTCTGTAGTATATGCTAAATATAGCCATGAGGAAAGAATAGACCTATGGGAAGATTTACAACACATAGCTGCTGACTCAGACATTCCTTGGGTTATAGGAGGAGATTTCAATGTGATTCTGAGGGAAGAAGAAAAACTGGGAGGGTTAGCTTTTACTCAATCTGAAGCAGCTGACTTTGCTCATTGTATAAACAACTGCGGTTTGTCAGAACTAAAATTCTCAGGAAGTTTGTTCACATGGTGGAATGGAAGAGTAGAGGAGGAATGTATATTCAAGAGATTGGATAGGGTCCTGGTTAATCAAAAATTCCAAGACTTGTATCCGTCTAGTGAAGTTCATCATCTTGTGAGACAGGGATCAGATCATGCCCCACTACATATGCGCTGTAGTACTACTGAGGAATCACATATCAGGCCCTTCAGATTCCTACACTTCTGGACTAAACATAGAGGCTTTGAGGATGTGGTTCGACAACACTGGAAGTCGGATAGACTTGGGAGCCCGTTTATAGTATTTCAAGACAAGTTGAAGAACACTAAGATGGCATTAGTAAAATGGAGTAAAGACACGTTTGGTGATATCTTCCAAAAGATAGCCACTTTGGAGGATATAATCAAGGCAAAAGAAATGCAGTTTGAACTCCAACCAACTCTTTTTAACAGAAGTGAATTGAGCAAGGCCGAAGCAGAATTGAGGAAATATCTAGTAGTGGAAGAGGAGTACTGGAAACAAAAGGCTGGCATGAAATGGTTTAAGGAAGAGGATAGAAATACAAAGTTCTTTCACTCTTATGTAACAGGGAGAAGAAAGAAGCTACATCTAGACCGCATTACAGACATTAGAGGGACTGAAGTTTCTGATCAGATTAAAATGGGTGATGCAGCAATTGAGTTTTATCAAGACCAATTCACAAAAGAGGGCAATAATCAGGAGTATGACATGCTACAAAATATCCCACAGTTAGTTACAGATGAGCAGAACGAGGACATGACTAAGCTTCCAAGTATTGAGGAAGTTAAAAAAATGGTCTTTACCTTGAATGGAGACAGTGTGAGTGGACCGGATGGCTTCACTGGTAGATTTTTTCAACACTGTTGGGATATAATAGGAGAGGACTTGACAAGATTAGTCAAAGCATTCTTTTGTGGACAGGAGTTGCCCAAATTCATTACACATACTAATCTTGTGTTGATCCCCAAAAAGGAGTTTGTGCAGGAATTCAAAGACTTAAGGCCTATCAGTTTGAGCAATTTTACAAACAAGGTGATTTCCAGAGTGCTGCATGAAAGGATAGTTAGAGTGCTGCCTAATATTATCTCACCCAATCAATCAGGATTTGTGAAAGGTAGAAGCATAACAGAAAATGTATTATTGGCACAAGAAATAATACGGGATATACACCTACGAAATAAAGAGGTCAATGTAGTGGTAAAGTTGGATATGGCTAAAGCATATGATAAAGTGGCTTGGGTATTCTTAACCAAAGTTCTACGAAAGTTTGGTTTCTCAAAAGTGATAATTGATATGGTTTGGAGGTTGATTTCTGCTAATTGGTACTCAGTATTGATAAATGGACAGTCCCATGGATTCTTCCACTCAACTAGAGGACTAAAACAAGGAGACCCACTGTCACCAACCTTGTTCATTATAGCTGCTGAGGTGTTATCAAGAAGACTCAATCAACTTAATGAGCAGGAGTCGTTTAAAGGATTTGGAATGCCAAAATGGAGCCCTAAAATCAATCACTTAGCCTATGCAGATGACACAATCTTGTTCGGTTCAGGGGACAGGCATTCAGTGATCCAAATGATGAAGGTATTGAGGGACTATGAAAGAGTGTCGGGACAAATGGTCAACAAAGACAAGAGTTTTTTCTACCTGCATGAAACGACTCCTTTAATTGTAACAGTCAGGTTGCGAAAGCTGACTGGAATCAGGCCTGGTAACTTTCCATTCACATATCTAGGTTGTCCTATTTACTATGGAAGAAAGAAAAAATGCTATTTTGAAGGGTTACTCAAGAAAGTTGCTGCCAGAATTTTCTCATGGCAAAACAGATTCGTCATTTGGTGGAAAATACATTTTGATAAATCATGTACTGCAGTCTTTATCAATTTATATGCTATCAACATTGTCCCCACCAAAAGGTATTATAGATCAAATTCATCAGATGTTTGCTAAGTTCTTTTGGGGTAACTATGCTGGAGTAAGAGGAAAACATTGGGTTATATGGTCGGAGATATGCTATCCAAAGAAGGAAGGAGGTCTAGGCTTCAGATCCCTTTTTGATACATCAAATGCTCTCTTTGCTAAACTGTGGTGGGTTTTTAGAACTCAGAAATCATTGTGGAGCACATTCATGTGGAACAAATACTGTAAAAAAACATCACCCCATATTGGCTCATAACAGGGGTGTATCACATGTATGGAGAAATATGGTACGAGTTAGGGAGGATGTAGAACACTAAATATGGTGGCAACAGAAAGAAGGTACTGCCAGCTTTTGGATGGATAACTGGACAAAACAAGGTGCTCTTTATTACATAGAACCACAAGGAGTAGATAAAGAAATGGAGGTTAAGAGATGATCCTGAATGGGCAATGGAATATAGCAAGACTCCGTCAACTATTGTCCCATGATATGGTAGATTGTATACTGGAAAACATCAGTCCCACTATGAATATGGAGGATCAAGATAAAGCTTGGTGGATGGGAAATGCTCAAGGAGAGTTCACTATTAAATCAACCTTTCAGTTAACTCGAAAGAAAAGAGAAGAGAAAGAATGGATGGATAATATATGGCTTAAGGGGCTACCTCTTAAAATCTCATTCTTTTTTTGGAGGGTCTGGAGACAAAGAATCCCCACAGATGATGTTCTCAAAAGAATGAGAGTAAATGTGGTATCAAAATGTCATTGTTGTAATGTGGGCGAGGATGAAACTATACAACACATTTTTCTAACAGCTCCCATAGCCCAAAAGCTATGGAAGCACTTTGCTTCATGTGTAGGTATTAGCTTAGAAGGAGTTCATTTGCAACAACTTATTACAATCTGGTGGGACTGGCCAGGACAACACAAGGTGAAGCAAATATTTAAGGCAATACCACCAATTATTATGTGGGAG
>JAJOOE010015823.1:0-14239 GCA_036250405.1 Solanum raphanifolium
AAATGAAATTGTAAGGTGAAATTCTTGAATAAAAAAGGAGGAGACATAATTGAGTGATAAACATGGGAGGGGAGAATTAAGAGATAGTGGTTGATTTGGAGTGAAAGAGTTATTAAGCAGATAATTAATCAATAATAGTTTTAAGGGATGTGGGTATCTAATTGTATTTTTAAATAATATATTAATATATGGTATAAAATACTAAAAGTGGTAATATATGTAATTGTTTAAAAGTAAAGATAATATTAGTATATATAGTAGTGATGTATGTCTAATAAGGTAGTTTATCCTAATTTAATAGTAGTAGGGCTAAATGGCAGCAATCTGCCCTAGTAGAAGCAGAAAACGCCGCAACTAGAAAAAAAAAACCACGCAGTGCAAAAAGGGAAAATGAGGAGAAAATTTGGGATTTTCATTCCAAAAGTGTTAAGGTAATGATCCTCGTCATTTTTATTTAATTTTTATGTGATTATGAATTGATTTTTAGGATGTAAACGTTTAGAATTTGGGCTGAATTAAGAAAATATAGTTCTAGGGTTTTTAGAACAAAATCTTGATTTGGAGTTGAATAATGATCCGTTTTACCTGAAATTTTGCATGTGAGATTGTTTTTTCATGGGTCCACATAATCTGAAAGAAAATTTCAGATTCGAATTTGATGGCTCGGGATGACTTTTTTACCCGATTTTTGAGCCGAAACCAAATATAGTAATATGGGTGTCATTAGATTCATATTCTTATGAGGATTATATATTTGATACGAACACAATCCCCATAAAAATACAAATCTAATGAAAAATATAATCCTCATAAGAATACGAATCTAATGACACCCATATTACTATATTTCGTTCCGACTCGAAAATCATGTCAAAAAGTCATCCTGAGCCACCAAATTCGAATTTGAAATTTTCTTTCAGATTATGTTCACTCATGATAAAACAAACTCGCACACAAAATTTCAGCTAAAACGAATCGTTATTCGACCCCCGAATCAAAATTTTGTTCTAAGAATCTTAGGGCTATATATTTTCTTAATTCAATCCAAATTCTACATGTTTATACCATAAAAATCTATTCATCATCACATAAAAGTTTAATAAAGGACGAGAATCATTATCTTAGCGCTTTGGGATGAAAATCTCAATTTTCTCATTTTTTTTTTCTTTTCTTTTTTTTGCACTGCGTGATTTTATTATTTTTTTCTAGTTGTGGCGTTTTCTGTTTCTACGAGGGCAGATTGTTGCCCTTTACCCCTATTACCATTAATTTATTATGTATTATTATTTGGGCTTAGCCCTTTTTTTCTTTTCTTTTTTTAAATTGGCTTTGTCCCATTATTTTATTTTATTTTAATTTCTATTATCATTAATAATAAAATAATTTTTTATTTAATCTGAAAATCATGTCACTGATTCCCATAAATCATAAATTATTTATCAAAGTTACTAAGAGGATTAATATAAAAAAAATTGCTAAAAATTCATAAAATGACTAAGAGGTTCGTTACATCATCCACCACTAAAACAGATGTTTGTCATCGAACGTAAAGAGAAAAAAGGTACATGCAGTATCGAATAGTTGAGAATATCTTCTCTGAATGTTCGACTCAACCTTTCAAGTGGATTTCTAACCTTCCATTCATAATAACTCTAGGACCTTCTTCAAATGTCAAATTCTTAGTCGAACTGTATCAAGTCACATTGAATCACATGATAACCATTAATACAATACTCCTTCAACATCAAAACATGGAAAACAGATTGAATACTTGATAAGTCTGATGACATATCCAACTCATAAGTCATTTCTCTAAAAATGTAGAAATACCTCAAACAGATCAATGAATCTAGAGTTGAGTATGTCCTTCTTCCCAAACCTCATGACATCATTCATGGATGTACTTTCAACAAAATCTCTCTCCAATTGTGAACGTCAGATCACAAACCTTTCAATCCACATAACTTTTCTTTTATTCTGGGTTGTGAGTAGTCTATCTTGAATCAACTTGACATTATCTGACAAATTTCTCAAAAGATCCATGCCCTAGGGTCTAACCATCATTACATTGAATTAATAAATCAGAATCATCTGTCTATGAACGAAAAATTGTGTTAAGATCCAATGAATACTCAACTTGTTGTATATGAAATTCTAGAAGTTAGATGTGAACTAAGTACCTCAATTCAAAATTATAAAAATGGACACACCATATAAGCACACTATCTCTTGAAAGTAAATAGTAGACAATTTCACCACATTATATGAAATCAAAATCAACAGAGAAGTGTGCTGATTTGGTTAGTTTATCCATAATAATGAAAACAACATCGAATTTTTTCAAAGTTTATGACATTCCTATCACAAAGTATGTGGCCCCCACTTCTCACTATGTCTAAATTTATCACTTAGAAGTTAGTTCTAGACTTGCATCCTAGTTTAAAAGTTCTTATACTTATGATACTAAATCTTGGGGTGGTATTTCAGTTTTCCATATTTTATTTGAAAGACTTAGTATGCAATATATTTGCTTGCTACTTACATTTTCATATTTTAAGTGGAATTGATTAACTTATCGGGTTGGCTTATCTATCGATTGGGCACATAAATGTCATCACGACTTATAATTTTGAGTCGTGACACTATAACTCTAAAAATAATTTAGATTAGTGTATTATTATTTTTATTTAATTTAGAATAATACCAATAAGCTAAATAATATTTGTTCATATTTAATTTGATATATTATTTTAAAAATTAATAAATTTAATTATGTCACCCAAAATAATTATGTTATTGAAATGTTAAAAAATGAATAATATTTAATAACAAAGATAAAATAGATATAAAAATAATAAATAATCCCTTAATTGTTAAAACTAAACAAATAAAATAAATATTTAGTTTTAATCATAGAGGAAATGAATGGAGACATAAATACTCAAAACTGAAGGGTCGTGTTGTTGGAAAAAAAAAACTGTATACATAGGATAGTCAACAAATTAATGTGCAAACATATATTTTCCACGTAAAATTCAATAGTTTGATTTACTCGCAAGCATATTTGACAATAGAAACATATACTTCCTCGGTCCCATTTTGTAAGTATTAGTTTGATTTGATATATAGTTTAAAAAAGAAAGAAAGAATTTTGAAATTTATGGTCTAAAATAAGTGATAGATATTTGTGTGGCTATAAATCATTTTAAGGGTAAAATAGGTATTTTAAAGTTAAATTGTTTCTCCCTCCGTTCCTATTTATATGTCATCCTTACTAAAAATAGATGTTTCTCAATACTCCCTCCGTCCACAATTAATTGTCATGGTTTCCTTTTTTAGAGTCAAACAATAAGAACTTTGACCAACATTTTACGATGTATATTTTCATCATATTGATTTGCAAAAAATTGCAACTTATAGTACTTTTCGTATAGTTTTTGAATATCTAATTTTTTTTTTTAAAATATCGAATTAACGTAATCTAATTTAACTTTAAAAATTAGTCAAATTGACTTTCGAAAAGCGCAACATGACAAATAAAAGTGGACGGAGGGAGTACTTGTTATTTCACAAAACAAATACATAAATGACATTATTCGTCATATTTTACCCTTAAAAGTTATTAGCCTTGAAGGTATGAATTTGACAAACATAGGAAAACTAAATGATTAATTCATGTTCATCGGTCAGTTTAATTAATTAAAACAAATTAATCTACATTCATTTATTGAAACTTGACTTCAAGAGAACACTAAATAATGATATAATGGTAAACTTATCTAGTTTCTTAAGGGACGTAAACTCTAAAATTGCAACATATAAATAGGAACGACTGGAGTACTAAATATATAAATGTGTCCTTTTTTTGTGGCTGACTAAAAAGGAAAATATGTCATTTAAACTGAGACAGATGAAGTGCTTTTTTCATCTATTTTACTTATTCGGTATTGAATTGACACATCTTGTAAAGAGCCTTGAACAAAATGATAATTTTATTATATCATCCTAACTATAGCTAATAATAAAGGTAAATTAGAAATTAAATGATAAATTATATCTTGATTTTCTAAATTGAATAAGTATAATGAATATTTATTTTTAATGATATAATGAACTAGTAAAAGTGAACGGATGAAATAATTTTCCAAAGGAACCATTTCGTGGAAATTTCCAAGCATTGATTTTAAATGTCGTGTGATTGTGACGGCGAAAGTACCAAGAAACGCCCAACTCTTTTCTATGGCATTTCCCTGTTGTACACTTTTTTTGCTTTTACACCTTCATTTCCATTATATATATCATGTTAAGGGTATTTCCTTCAATGAAATTCGTAGTAATATACACATCAATTCAAACAAAAATTTTCACAAGACTTTCAATACGATGAATGTAACAAGTGATGATTCCTCCACAAAGCAATCTTTGAATAACAAAGATAATATATTTCTTCCCACAGGCACAACTTGCACTCAAGATGCTTTATACAGAATTGCATTTCTTACGGCTATTGCAATATTTCAGCTTCCATTCGAGAGGATAAATGAGGATTTAGTACCAACTGTGATATTCACAAGAAAGCCTCTTCTCTTTCAAGCATTTGTGTTTTCTCTCATGTTTGCATTCTCAGGTTCGATGGCGTCGGAATCCATGAAGGAAAATCAGCCAAAGATAGCATTATTATGTCACAAGCTGGCGATATTTTCAGTAGCGGTGGCAGGGGGAGTATTTGCCTTGTCGAGTTTACTGTCTTTTTATAATATTGAGATGGTGGATGCTTCAGGTAACCCAATCACTGGTGCCTGATTTATTCTAGCTCTCACTGGTTGTTCGTGCAAACGCCAAGTTGCCATATCAGAGTGTTTTGTCAATGTAGACGTTCTACCTTTCCCATACTCCACTTGTTGAATTTCACCAAGTATGTTATTGTATGAACCTAGAATAAAATATATGACTTGCTTGAATAGTTGTAAGAACTGTTGGTATAGACATAATTTTCAATATCATAACATTAAATCAGCAACTAATAACAAATCCAGGAAGAAAAAAAGCCAACTAATGAAACATAAAATCACATCTTAAGTGGGTGGACAACACACATTTATTAGGGATAACCAAATAACAAACGAGTCTGAGATCAACAAAATGCGGTAATAATCCAATATACAAGCACAAGGGCTCCTTCAGGTAGAACACCAAAAGGGTAAACTAAGCTCAAGGTTTTCATTACTAATTCCAAGGACATAAAGCCCATTATTTGGAAAACCAAGGAGCAACGCAACTGAACATGATAAAACATCTGCAAATAACACTGGTAATTGAACTAAACGTCCCTCAACACACCTCCTTTTCTTCGTTCTCTTCCTCTTTCCAGCAGTCCTGCAGAACGGATTTAGGAGATCCACAGACGGAACTCCTAGTGAACTTCTGGTAGACAATAGAACCACCCTTGCCAAGTTCTTCTGGGCTCCACTCAGCGTGAGAGTAGCCCTTAACATCAAAAGAGCAAATACGCTCCAGTAGCTCACAAGCAACATAATCAGCATGTAAAGCAACAGAAAACTCATCGGGCTGGAAACATGTCAGCACCCTCCTAACCAGCGACCCGAGACTCGAGGAGTTCAAATCATACCCAACTGCTTCAAAGCTAGCATAACTAAAACCATCTTCTGGTGTAACATGAATAGTAGAAAGCGCAGCTCCTTCAATAGAATTCATGGAATAACCACAAGGATCAAACTCGAAATCACATATAGCAGAGTCAGGGAGGATCTTCCTTATGCCGGATCTAATAGTCATTTGAGCTGCCGAGCTTGATTCAGTCTTGTAAAAGACAGAAGCCTTCTTCCTATCCAAATTAGTCATGCACATCTCAAGAGTGTAGACAGGGTTCTTAGTCTGAATAGGTCCAGCAGAGGCAGAGTAAACATGCCATTTTTGAAGTTTGTCAGGACAGCCCAAAATTACAGCTTTGCTGCCTGAACTAAGATTTCCAAAGTAGCTATCAAGGACCGCAACTTCTTCGGAGAAGTGACGATGAGGAAATGACTGGGCACCAGGGAAGATGAAGCTCCCACGGGTATACTTCACAGCTTGTACTTTGAGCGACAGGGTATCAGCCAACTTCAGGATGACCGGAATTGAGAGAAGCAACTTTGTGGTACCACAGGTCTTGATGATTATCTTGTAAGGAAAAATGAAAAGGCTCGACTCAGAAAGGACATAGGAGTCAACACACTCATTAGAAAGAGAATCAACTATGGTGCACTCAGCAGGTCCTAGGAACTCATCCAATTGTGCTTTTGACAGTGATCGAAGTCCCTTTCCTTCAGGATCAGCAAAAAGGCCAGGCTCAAAAAATGAAATTTCAAGCCTCTTCTCGTAACCTTCAAAACCAATGGCAGAAACTGGCAATGCTACTTCCATGATGAAAAAATGTTCACAGCAACTAATGATCTTTTAGAGGAAATTGTTCACAACCAAGGAGAGCAAATGCAGAAAGCAGCTGAAGGAGGGGAAAAAGGAGCGAGGGTTTAACACGAGCTAATAGAAAGAAGAACTTTTTTTGGGATTTTTTGTGCCAGGAGACACGTGCTAGATAGAAGAGTAAGGAATGTCAGGAAGGCTTGCGAGCGCACTGCACATATAAAAAACAAGAAAGTGCTAGTAATCAGAATTATAGAATTCTTAATGCTCGTTTTCTAATGATCATATCCAAACAAATGAAATCCAGATACTTACGTTGGAGTAAGCAGCAGATCTGAACTTCTTGATTCCACCGTTTGGTCGAACGTCTTCAATACTGTAGCCGAGGGGTGCTTCGTAGAGTGAGGATTTACTACTAGACTTCTTCCCACCTTCAGACTCCATTAGATCATTCACCTGGATCTGCCAATAAAAAAACTAAAGCTTCACAAAGTTTTTTATTTTTGAGAAAGGTGACGGAATAAGGGCAACTAAACAGACACACGGTAAAGTGCAAACAACAGCAAAAGTTTTAGCGGGACTCTAAAATGACACGTAAAGATTCAGATAACCTAAAATCAAATGCATCCACTTATTACATACTGAGTGTAAGAATGCAGAAAGGCATATCTATAGGTAGGGTTTCCCTCTGTAGTTTATAATATCATACACAGACAGATGATCAATGAAACTACAAATAGATTAGATTCTAGACTTGTGTCATCCAAGAGGTCAAACGAAAAAGAAGATTAAAGACTATCAGAAACAAAACCAAATGCCTCACAAATATGAAAAAGGAAAAGCCATAAATAATAACTAGAGGCTCACAAAAATATACTTATGAACATTTTAACTAGAATTTGTGATCAATTATCCTTAATGGAATTCTAAGAGATGATAACATCAACAATATTACTGGAGCAGTATGTATTAAATGGGCATATATTTAATGTCAACAATAACACACACATACATCCCCATGAACAACGAACTACAGAGTGGTATGACAAACAAATACCAATTAAATGGCTCACTATTTCATATTACCAAGAGATGAAACAGGAAAAGTAAATGAAAACTTGCAGCTTAGTAGCCATTAAAACTAAATGGAGTTGCTGAGAGAGATAGTTGGCTAACAAAGGTTTTACAGCAGTTGTGTCAGCCTACAATCAACAAGTGAGAGGGGGGACAAAAGAGAGCAACCACACACATAAGTGCAGCATACTTCTGTGGTACCCCACATATCTTCTCCCTTAAAGTCAAAGAGTGCAAACTTATATGTGAGAAAAATGTTAATTAAGCTCAAGGTTTGGTGAAGTAAAATTCCTATCACTGTGTACCATGTACTTCTACCAGAAGTACATGTGTTAAGATTAGGATAATATTCCTCACAAAGTGCAAATTTTACTCATAGAAACTATAAATACTTCCGTTAAAACTTTTCAACATATAAAGTAAACATCCTTTTTAACGTTGCAAACAGGTCTCAGTTTATTTTCATGACAGACACAAAATGCCAAGTTAACACAAGTAGAAAAATTTTTACTTAAAGTTTACCTGTGTTGGCCTATAGAAACAAAAAGCGAGACACAACACAGCTAGTTCAAAGTATCTAATTAAAAAGAAAATCTTGCTCAAAATCTTTTAATTTGAAGAGAAAAGTCCTTTCAATTAATATTACTAAATTTCTTCAGTATTTCTACAATCCACAAGCTCATATCTTATTTTACTTTCTGTATTTTCCTAAACATCTGAATCTTGTTTTTAAAAAAATTCTTCTAGCAAATTATGACTATAGTCATTCAATTTCACTATTTAGAAGCATAAAGAATTCAATAATTTTATAGTCATTCAATATTTAGTCAAATAATAGTCATCATTTTCTTCTATCAAATTATGTGTGTGCATCCCACTCAAAAATTAAATCAATTATATTATCTACATGAAAATTAACCTAAAAACTACCGACTCCCTAAAATCAAATCTATAAGTGCAAAAAAGACCAAATAATGACCTACAATGGACACGCAACATTATAGAATTTCTAACCAAAAACGCCTTATATCGAATTAAGACGTCCCTACAGCCATAAAATAACAGTTACAATTGAGTTATCACTAAGAACAAATAGAATACTCACAATTATCAAAATTCTCAGATTTTGTTTGAATCTGACTTTTCTGAACAAATTAAAAATCAACCTCCAAGATTATCGATATCCTACACAAACGAAACATACGAATCAGCAACAAATTCATCAACAATTTTAACCAAATATAACAAAATTTGATTGTTTTATTAGAATACTTACAGAGAAATTACGATTGTTGAAGAAGAAAAACCAGAGATGAAACCCTAATTTGAGAGATGATGGTTGTGGAAGGATTGTAGAGAAAATCGTCGGATATTTATACAAACTTCGGTGACGGATTTGCCCTTGTGAATCTACGATAATTATAGTTAAGCCCTCCGCGTATCCTCAATGATCACGGGGGTAGGGTATCAGATTCTTATCTATCCAAGTACAAGTATTCATATATTATGAAGTTAATTGAATTATTGGAAAAGGATAAATTATTCGTGACGTATTGAAAATAATTTAAATTTTTTATTTTTTATTTATTAGATCTTAATTATTTTTAATATTAATTTTCAAATTAAAAAAAAATTCTTTCGCCTATTGAATTATAATTAGTTTTTATGATTGAAAATGACTTTTTAATGGAATTATGAGATATTATGTATGGATTTAATTAAATAAGTGATACTATTTTATTGATCTGTATGGATATTATGTCTAATTCATAAATAATTTCATATATTCGAATGGAGATAGATTTTTAAAAAGTCATCATTATTAAAGGATGAAAAGGCTAAGTTGAACCTAGATCTAGAATCGATTGAAGCATATTTGCGTTGATTTTATATTAGAAATCAAATTTCAAACAAAAACGATACTATTGTCATTTCAATTCATTTGGTCGCAGAATGTGAAACATCAAAAGAACTGATACGAATAAATGACTTCTAATTGTTTTGGGCTAATTTGGATGGATTGGGTTATTAGTCTTGGTCATGTGAACAAATAAATCGATGTCATCTATTTCAGTTTGTAAAGTTTATATGTGTTTGTAGACAATAAAATTCGCGTCGAGAAAACAATAATCAAGAACGGAAAATTATAGCAACAATCGTATTTATTATTTCAAAGTGCGAGTGTTACAATCTTTATGATTCCTCTGAATTCGCCTTTTCAAATATGATTCAAGGGCTTTAAAGCTTGATCTTGAATATTTTATGAATTTGAACTTTGAACTTTATCTTGATCTTGACTTTTGCTTGAATTCAATGGCTTCGAGCTTGTTCTTGAACCTGATAGTCTTGATCTTGATCGTTCTTGAACTTAAATGCTTGAATTCTTAAACTTGTAGCTTTATAGAGAATTTTATGGCGTTTGTACCACGGATTTTCTCTAGCTTCTTGTTTAGAATTTTCTCTCTTCTTTTCTGAATTATGAGGACCCCTATTTATAGTTTTAGAATAGAGGAGTTGCGATTGGAACAGGATTCCCTTGGCCAATCAGATTTAAGTGACATGGCATATGGGCTTTATGGAGCGGGCTTGTCATCTTTGACACATGTCATGATCCTATTCGCTTCCTGTTTGACTTGGCATGCCATGTCATTTGCCACGTGGCACCAGAAGAATGGGCCTCTAGGATAAGATGACATTGGACTTAGTAAATTGGGCTCATCTATAGCCCAAATCAATTAATTTTGACTTTAATCAAATTCATATTTATTGGACTTGAATAATTAGCCCAATTATATTAATCTATAATTTATTTGGACTAATATATTTATGAATTTAATATAATTCGAATCATTTCATAAATTTATATTTAATAAATTTTAAATGATTACAATGTTATTTCATAATTTCGTTTAAAAAAATCTTACTTGATTGTAATAGTGATTCTATGTACAATAAGATTTTCTAAGTAATTTAGAAGATATTGTAGGTAAGAGTTGGAGAGTAACTCATTTTCTCTGCTCTTTCGATTGAAACATACACGTATATTGACTCCTAATATGATAAGAAGTCTGGAAACAGAAGAAATAAACTCCTAATGATATAAGGTTGTTATGCTGGAGATATCCTAATTGATGCTAGTGAAAATTAAAGGAAAGGTATAAGGATAAAGTAATTAATAGCAACTAATTTGATCATTAGATTTTAAAAGCATTTTACTCATTTGGAATGACCAATTCAAAGACAGCACTGTATATTGGCTTCATGGCTACTTTATATAGTTTTCTAAAACTAAGAGTAGTAGGAAAGAAATTGCTAAAAAAAAATCATTATGTGGACAATAATAACATGAAACAATTAATTCATCATGAATTATTTAAATATAGATAGACGATATCAACTATGAAATTATACTAGGTATGTTGTTGTAGAATGTAGATGATACTAATTAGTTAAGATATATTGTAATCTTGTTAGTACATTTCCTTTACGTACTTTCATGTTAGAGATTTATCTGTTGATAAAAATATATAAGGAAATCTCATATATTATTAGTTTGTGAAGAAGTACTTAAACGAAATAATGAAAATTCACATAGTTAATCCAATCCATTTCGGATTGAATCAGCTATCAGTATAAGCCGTATAGAATCAAATAAAATGAAACGAAAGGAATAAAATGAATATGTAAATTTGTAGTCACACATTTCATTTTTTTATTTTTTATTTTAATTTCAATTCCAATTCCAATTGATTGGCTGATAATTAGGATATGGCTCTAATGAGAAGGCAATAATGTGGAACAGAGAGAGTGGGGCAATTGTGCAGACAAAAATTCAGATTCTCATATAGATAATAAGTGGCTTTATGGATATGGGTGGCCCTTTTAAAATATGTTTTAATTTAAGGATAATTGTACAGAATGACAAATTAATAATGTTAATTAAATACATTAATTATCGTTTCAGTTATTTCCTTTAATAAGCAAAATTTCGGTCACTTTGCTATTATAGGGCCTCACTGATTTGTATAATTTATTAAAAAATAAAATAGACATTTTTCCTTTTCCCTTTCTTTTATACAATCTCTTCTCCTATTTCTTTCAAATTCTCCCAAATTTTCTCCCCAAATACAATTTTAGATTACAAATTTCTCCAACACGTCCTCGTCTCATTTTCAAAAGAGCAACATTACTTCAAAAATTTCAGGTACCACCAAAACTCATCTCATTCTATTAATTTTTGTTAATTTTTTTTCAATTTTTTCAATTTAAATGTATATGTATATATAACTTATTTTTTCAGTCATTTACTGTATAATCATTATTTTTTACATTTTTTGTGTTGATTCATGTCTTAATGTTTGCTTATACAATTGTGGTTGTATAAATGTATAATATTAGTAGTTATTGTATAATGTTCCTTTAAACATACACATTTGCTCACACTTATACACTTATTTCTGGGTCAAGTAAAAAAAGGAAAGATAAAACTGACGTTTATACTGATCACAAATAAAACTGAAGTTGTTGTTTGTGGGTCATTGGACTGTATAATTATGTGGGTCATTGGATTGTATAATCATGTGGGTCATTGGACTGTATAATCATTATTTTTATATTTTTTGTGTTGATTCATGTCTTCTACTGTTTGCTTATACAATTGTGGTTGTATAAATGTATAATATTAGTAGTTATTGTATAATGTTCCTTTAAACATACATATTTGCTTACACTTATACACTTGTGTCTATTTTAATATATTTTAATATGTGAATCAGCATTGGCGTTTTGCTTTCTTTAACCTTATACTCAATTTTCAGCTTAATCACATTTGTATCAACACCGCGTTGCATTGCAATAACATTATACAACTCCTTATACGATGATCTTTCTTTAAAAATCACCCCCTCAATTGTATAATCAACGTAACAAGTGTCATTGTCCCATCTACCGGAATGCATAACCAAAATAGCTAATGAAGCCATTTTCAAAATTTCTGTATAAAAAAATAAGTTATATATACATATACATTTATACGATTAAGAATTTTAACAACAAACAAAACATATATTTATACAAATTCTAGCAACTTCAGTTATTCACATATATACATATTCCCATTATATACTCATATAAACGTTTATATACACATTCTGCATATATATTTATATATAAACAATTACATACACAAATTAAATTAACGCGCCTTTTTATTTATTTTTTAAAACAATCAAAATGTATATAAAAAAAAGACTGACTAGCGAATATACAGAAAGACACATCCGTAGCAAACTAAAATTTTGCTACGGGCTGCAATTTTATAAAGTTTGCTATAGCATACAATTAGCAATTTTTAATTTGCTATACGTAAAATTTTCTCTTCAATTTAAGGACTGTTAAATTTGATAAGAAGATTTTTTTAAAAATAATTAAAATTTGTGGTTAAAATCTTTTTTATTATTCATGTGACTATAAATCATTTTATAAAAAAAAATGACACATAAATTGAGATATAGAATATCTAATGTTAAACCTTTTTTTTTAACACAAGAAATTATTTACACTCATTCAATTAATATATAATATATACTCTTATCATTAAATCATACTCTTTTTGTTTTAATTTATTTATCTTATTTTGACGTAACACGAAGTCGGAAGTAAATTAAAAAAGACTATTAAATTTTATAGTCTTAAATTAAAGATATATACCGTGAATCAAAATATATTTTAATCTTAGAGTTTAATCATGTCATATGAAAAATTAACATTAAAAAGTTGTCATAAATTTCAAATATCTTTAACTAATATACGTGCCCGCGCGTTGCGCAGAAATTATTAAAAAAATATTTAATTGTTCAAATACATTACATCATTTTGATTTTATAAAAATATAATTTTAAAAATTAATTTTTATAAAAAATACTTTATTTTTTAATAAAGTATATTGTCGTAACGTATTCAAATTTTAAAGCAAAAAAATTAAGGATAAAATATATCACAAAAATGAATAATTGATGGTACTTATTGATTGTCAAGTGCAATTTTTTTGGGTATGTATATTGTGATATATGAAGATACTCCAAAGAGCAAAAATAGAAGAAAAATATACTTAGATAGTCAAACTTGTTTTAGTTTATCATATATAACCAAATCAACAATTTTCTTAATCTTAAAGATTCAGTTGGAACAATTATAGATCTCCCCAACCATCATAACTTCAATTAGTCATCATAACTTCAATTAACATTCATTATTCTGTAGAAATCGTCCCATAAAATATTTAGAAAATAAGAATAAGAAGAAGAAATGACATATAACATCTACCGACTTTTTAGATATTAAATAAGAGAAAATTAATGAGTAATATATAAAGTAAATTATGTATGATAGCGCGAGGAGATGGGAATGAAAAATTTAGGCATGAATTTTTACTGTCGCTCTTTTTATTTCTAAATAAAATGTAGTTACTTTTGAAATTAGATGATTTACTCTTGAAAATTGTTTCCTTAAATAAATGATTCTAATTTCGATTTTCTCTTCCTAATGTTTAGGAATCACCCATGTATAAATTTTATTATTTTTTAATAAAAAGTTGAATTCGAATAAATAGATAATTTATTAAAAAATTGTATGAATTTAAATTAACAGTAAAAATCTTTAAATAGTTAATAAAATTGAATATTTTTTAAAAATATACTACGTACTTAGCTTAATTTTAGGATATTTGTATCACCTTTTAATT
>JAJOOE010015824.1:0-10645 GCA_036250405.1 Solanum raphanifolium
TTCTTGAAAATTGTAAAAGTGTATGTTGTTTCCCTCCAATTTATTTCACTTGAATTCAAATAAGTGGTTGTAATTTTGAAGTGAAAAGTTGTCATAAGGGTAAAATTGTAACTTCACTGTGCTAATCATTGTTGCCTTAATTTGTGTGCCATTTCTAAAGTGGACAACTAAAAAGGGACGGAGGGAGTAGCTCAAAGCAAATATTCCTCTGAAAAGACAATATATTCGTAAGCCGCAAAGTTAAAGCGTCTAATCAATCACTAAAGTGCCAAAAACAATACATTTTGTTTCATCGTACTAGGAGCGGAGTATGCATCTAGAAGATTGTGATACTTTGGACTAAGCTTTGTTCATCTTGGTTAAAATCAAACTAGTTTAATCAATTTTATAAATGATGGTGTATTAATAATATTCATGTCGCGTCTGGAGGTGCTATTTGCATCTCGTAGAGACTATGACAACAAGTTCCCTAATATTATTTTACACAAGGTGCCTAAGCTTGTTTGTGCTCGATGCTTGTATCAATCACATTCTGGAGGGGAATAAGGAGAGAGGTCAAGTAACATCCTTTGAGAATTTCTGTAAATTAACCTAGTCTTGTCTTGTAAAACATTCAGGCGCTCATCACCACAGTTAAAAACAAAAAAACTTACAAAATTTAACAGGAAAAACTTGTGGCCTCTAATATCTATCCATTATAAGACAACAAGTTAACTACATTGCTCTCTTGGCTTGAAGGAGGGACAAACTAGCATAAACGCTACAGCCTACAAACCAAACATGCCTAGTTCAGTGGCCTTCTCCTTCTCGAATGTCTCAAAATACTGGTAAATGATTGTGACTGCAAGAAGGATTCCAGTTCCTGATCCAATCGCTCCCATCAAGTCTGCCAAAACTGTCAATGCACCAATGCAAACTCCTCCAAAGGCAGCTGCAGTAGGTATGTAACGATTTAATTCCTTCTGCAGGTTGGAATCACGATGACCAGGCATCACCATTTGTTGCTCCTGCAAATCAATCATGTTAAAAGTGTCATACCGATACTACTCTTGGGAGCCATATCCATCAATAAAATATCGAGAAGATAACATAACTTTTAATGGCAAAAAAACAAGTGATTCAGGAAATACACAAACCCTAAATTGTACCAAAACCACCATGATACTGTCTCATAACCTATGGGCTATGTGAGGCAATCAAGCTCCAAGTAACCAATGTTTTACCGTGTTCAAAATTAAGAGATGTAGGATATTACTGTCAGATGTTACAAAACTTCAATAGTATGTTATGGGCAATGGGAAGAAGAATGATGTTGTCTCTTTTAACCTATTTTGACTAGAAATAACGAGTTCTTCATAATTCATTCAGCAATAATCTATAGCAATTATTTCTTCTCATAATCTACGGCATGGGGGATAGTTAGAACCCCAGAGAAAAAGTTTTCATTCAGGTTACCATCCATAACACAGCACCACAACCACTAAAAGTAACGAAGTTAAATTTCAGTTAATTTTACTGACAAATCACTTTGGGACAAATAAATAGAATGGGGAAAAGTTAACAAAACAAAGGCAACAAGATCATTTACCTTAAGCTGCTTGGCAACATCTCTGGCAGATGATCCAGAAACTTCAATCCAGGTCTTTGAGAACAGGGCACAGGCTGATAACATGAACACTATATAGAAAAGAGCGTGGAACGGATGTGACACCATGTCTGCCAAGCTGAAATACATTAAAAAGTTGACCGTCAATGGCATTTACAGAAGAAGCAATAAGCACAAGGTATGAGGCTAAACAGACTTGTGAAGAACTTTTACACAAAATAGAGATGGATTAGCTGAAGAAAAGGGGAACAATACCTTGACGGTGCAGTGACAAGGTAAGCAAGACCAGCAACAGGAACAGATTGTCCAGAATATTCAGATTCTTTCCAAGTTCCTATCATATCCACGATGAAATTTCCTCCATATCTCCTGTAGAGCAACTGATCATAGAGGAAAGAAGAGGGCAAAAAGAAAAAGAAATTGTTACACTCTTGGAACAGGTGACGGCAAGTTGGCAATCAACCAAAAAAAAAACTTAACAATTAGGTACCTGAGAGATGAAATACAGGTTGGAGACAAGTGCAGACTGCAGAATAATAGGCATGTTTGAGGTGTAGAAGAGTTTGATTGGGTAAGAGCCTTGCTGTCCGCGAGCATTCTTAGATCTAACAGGTAAAACTACACGGAATCCTTGGAAGTAGATAACAATGAGGAAGATCAACACAGTTGCAAGCAAATTTGTCACATTGGGGAGACTTTGCCGGTAGAAAGCCTCGCGCAGGGCACTAATCTTATTTGATCTACTAATAGTAAGATGGAACAGAGCAATTATAGCTCCTTCAAATTCAGCACCACGCCCGGTATTGATGGTTGTGGGACTGAATGCTTTCCAGATAATGCTTTCACTGAAAATATAATTAACTTGGGATCATAAGCTCCATGAATGTACTGACAGACTCAAAATAGGTTTTTTTGATAGACAGTAAAAACATACCAGATATTGGTAGCTATGAACAAGGAAATTCCAGAGCCAAGACCATATCCTTTCTGAAGAAGTTCATCTAAGCACATGACAATGATAGCAGCAAAGCAGAGTTGGAGGATAATGAGGATAGCATTTCCAACACCCAATTGGCTAACACTGCCATACATCCCCGACAGGACATAAGCAACTGCCTCACCGACAGCAATCAGGATACCCAATAGCTTTTGAGCACCATTACTGCATGGGATAAATTGTTAGAGAGCACAGGAGACAGCTTCATTGAGTAGAACAGCTAAAAGAAACATTATAAAAATCTACTTAACAGCATGAAAGAAATTTTGTTAGGTAACTGAGTAACAAGTACCAAAAGATGCATCTCAATCTTTGGGGATATGGGTGTGTGGGCGGGGCAGGGGGGTGCACAGAGTAATCTAGGTCTACATACGAGCATCAGATGACGGCAGAAATGTTCAGTAAAAGTTCAAGGGTGAGAAAATTTGAAACATGAAATTTGCCTTGCAAATCCAAATTATACAACTAATCTAGGTTCTGCAAAATGATTTCAGCATTAAAGTTGCAGATCATATCATCCCCATAAGTTCCAAACAATATCCTTTTCTGAAGGTTCCAAACTATACTATTACCACTGGATATGGAATTAAAACAATAGACAACTAGCAAAATAGAACTGATACATTATACATATTGTTGTTAAACGAGTAAAGAAACAAAATAAAAGAAATAAAATCATAAAAACAAACTAACTTACAGGAGTGCTCGATCCTCACGGACATTGTTGTCCACTTGAATGATTTTTGATCCAGCTAACAATTGCATCACCATTCCAGAAGTCACAATTGGAGTAATTCCAAGTTCCATGACTGTACCACGGTTTGAGGCAAGAATGACACGCATCCAGTAAAAAGGATCCGCGCCAGTTGTAGAGTGTATGCCATAAAGAGGGAGCTGACTGCAAACCAGAAAAATAGCAAGAGCAATTACAGTATAGATGACCTTCTCTTTGAATTGAACCTTCCTGTCAGCACTCTGAACTTCAGGTAGGAATGAGAGAAATGGTTTCACAAGGTGCAGCACTCTGAATCCTCCTCCCATTGTTCACTATTAACAGAATTATCTCTGTTCGAACCACCAAAAAAAAAAAAAAAGACGAAAACTATTTAGACAAATGACAGGGAAGATATAGTGCCTCAACTATACCAGCAGAAAGTACAAACATATTCAAAACTTCTAGTTGTGGGATTCACTCATGATCTTGTGTAATTTTAATGTGCATAGCTAGCCAGAAAGATTAATTTCAGATGATATAATACCAGTATTAACATTCTCAAGATACATTTTAAAGCAAATTTTCAATCAATGAAAGGTGTTATCATTAATTCAGATGTGAAGCATATAGATTAATTGAGAGCACATAGGATATGCTTGGGAACACAAAAACAGGAATATACCTAAGCATATAAATTGAGCTGATAAGGGTAAACAAAATGAGGAAGTTTCTTTCTTTTTAAGAAGACAAAATGAGATTGTTTCATCTTCTCCACCACCAATTCCAAGGACTAAAACATGGAAATCACATATATCTGTCAATGAATCCTGCTACTAATAGGACAAATCCACAAAATATACAAACAATGTTATATCCCTATAACAATTCTCTTGGGGGTTTAGATATACTTACACAGGTTGACATAATTAAAATAGAGAGTTTTTTTATTGAAAAGAACCATAAGTATATCAAGTTGAAATTTTCTTATGTCATTAGGAAAACAAAACTTGGAGATACAAATCTAAGAACCATTCATGCATTCTAAGTCAATAGTACTTCTTCAATGCTTGCAACAAGACCAAAATGTAGATAAAGATAGAAAAACATCTCAACGCTGTTGTTCATGTACCACTTCATTCGATTAGTGACCATCACATATCACATAAATAATAAATCCAATTACTCATACTGTCTATCAAGCCATATCTTTATCTAGATATCATGAAAACAAAACGAAGATATACAAACATACTTTTCAGATCTAGATCCTTTTACCATCACATTACAAATCAAAATTTAACAGCCAAAAAACTTTCAGAATTTCGTACTCTACAAAATTCAGATATGTACACACACATGCATATAAACAAGCACATACATATATAATCAATTCAGACACATAACAGATCTTGAGCTAAATAAACTAATCAGATCTATGGATTGATTCAGATCTCAGCTCGACAAAATAATTTCATTTTCACACCGTTTTTTGATCTATAGATCTCTTCTTCCAGTACATACATGATCTAATTTTTTTTTTCATAAACAAACAAAATCATTTCTCTAGATGAGAAAAATACATGCAGAAGAGATCGGAGAGACTCACAAAGCAGCGACGATCTGGAGATGTCCGTGGACTGTTATTCGCTCGATTTCTCCGTCGAGCTATGCTTCTATTTGTAGGGTTTTGACCATGAGAGAGAGGATAGGGAGAGAAGGGGCGGATCTGACGGATTTATGTGTAAGCGTCACCAGTTAACAGAGATGGAGAACGCGTGACGCCAAGTGGGATATTAATTAAATAAATAAATATCTTCATTTTGTTCCAAATGGGAAAATGCAGTTGGTGATGAAAACGTGGCAGTGGTGTTCTTTGGGAGACACGCAGCTTAACCAATGGGATTGTCCCACGTGGCTAATGAAACGGATTTAGTGGTCACTGTTTGGGTTGTAATGGTGGCCAATATTGAAAAAGTGAGAAGGAAATGGAATAAGTCAAATCAATTTTTGGGCAATGAGAAATGGCATATATTATTTTTAAGAATTATCGATAAAATATCTCATATTATATATATATATATATATATTATATATATATATATATATGAATTTAATAAAATTTGATTTGTGAATGAAAGTGACAATAAAACTTAGATACATCATACAAGCAATTATTTTTATTTAGATAAATAGAAATATCACCTACATTAGAGTATATCGCAAGTAAGAATTACAAATCTGTTTAGAGTAATTCTTAAAGATAAAGAAATGTAAATAAAACATAATTAACTTATAAAATTAGGCATATTTATATGTTAGTTTGGTTCGAGAGAAAAGAGATAAAGTGACACATGAAGTTGTCCCAAATTTTTAAAAAGACACCTAAACTATGCAAGTGTCATATTACCCGCTTAAACAATTATGAACTGATATTATTACATCATTTTTTGTCAACCTGGCATAAAGAGTATGTACTCTCTTAAAGAGCGTGAACAAACTAAAAAAACGAATATAATTTTATTTTTACAAGTATTTTGCTATAAAATATATTTTCTTGTTTATCTTATTATTTTAACTTTTTCTCCTTATTATTCTTTTTCTTTTTTCCTTCTTCTTCAAAAATTCATTATCATCTTCATTGAAACTTCTCACTGTCAATGCAACTTTTTACCACAACTTCACCTTCCTTTTTTACTACTATTAGTTTAACTCTCTTCAATTTTAAAATTATATCTAAATATTTTATTACATTTCGAACAATTTGATAAACCCGTTAGATTTCAAGATGATTAGTAGGTATTATTTCGTTTTTATTTTTAATCCAAATTTCAATTAAACTTTTTCAATTTTTGGAGAATTCTGATTCTTTCAAAATGATCATTTCTAGTTTTGAAGTTATATGAAAATGAGATAAATTAATTGATGATACCTTCAAAATTTTGATTTTTCTTAGAAAAATAATTAGTTTTGTTATCAATAACTCAACAAAGTCTAGAAAATAGTATAATTTTGGAAAGAAAGGAATTTGACCGAAGAAGAAGAAGAAAAAAGAAAAGAAAATGGAGGGGCTCAACTTGACGTGGGGGTGGGGTGAGGTGAGGGTGGGAGGTGAAGAAGAAGAATGGAGGGAGGGGTAGCTTGAAAGTAGGGGTGGAAGATGAAGTTGAATTCAAAATGAAATTAAAATTAAAGTAATAAAATTAAAATAAGTCAAAAAGTAAGAGAGAGAAATAAAGAAAAACTTAAAATGAAAAAAAAAATCAAATTAAATTAACACGTATCACACAATGATTGGTGTGTGATAACACTTGCCATTTAAAATCTGGAATTGATCGAAAAATGATGTAATAATATATGTTCGGAATTGTTTAGGGAGGTAATAGGACGCCCGCATAGTTAATGTATCTTTTTGAAAATTCGAGATAATTTCAGGTGTCACTTTATGTCCTTTCTCCTTGGTTTGTCTTTTTCTTGTTCAATACTTAATCAACTAAATGTATATTGATTCGACTCTAATGTTATATTACATATTCCAAAATGAAAGTAACAACTTTTCACTATATTTTTCTTCTCATTTATATATCATATCATATCATATATTACTATAAGTGGGAAGTGCTTAACCCCAAAGTTGATTTACCGTTTTGTCCCTACAATATTAATTAAATGTTAATTTATTAAAAATTTAATTTGCTGATAATCTCAGCCCTAATTTAATTCTCCAGAAACGTATTGTATCTGTTCAACCTCCCTCGATCACTGGAACAACTCCCTTTTTTCCAACGTTCAAGTTCCATTGCTTAATTATCAGCTATTTCAAAACCTTTTCAGATACTTCACTGATCTATATAAATGTCTCCAACAACATGTTATTGTCCCATTAATCTGCTTCTCTTTTATGTGCCTCAATCAAATACATAGATCATTGCCAGGTTAAAAAAAAATCCTCCTTATTTATCAAAAGCTGCTATGTTTTCCTATTTACTGTGTATGTCTTTATGTAACTTATTTCGTTTCATCTATTTGTTGTTTTTAACAAGTTGGATTCATGTACTACTACAGTTATATGATAAGACATTATCACTTTGTTGTTGGCTGAAACCATTGTTGTATGTTTTTGCATGTTGGTAAGCCAAGCAAACTCATTTTGCTTTTCTGAAACTTTATCGGCTACTTTTTAATAGTTTTAACTAACTGAATTTTGTATCAGTTAAAGCTGATACATATATTGGCTTGATTGAAAATGCATAGCGATTTCTAATTTTTCAGATAGCATAAATGGTCAACTAGTTTTAGACTGGTTGAAATAGTTCCAAAATTTGTTATTTCATCATATTAAAGTTAAAATTGAGTTTCATTAGGCAATTGATCTGCATCTTTATTGAAGGCTTTGCCTTGATAGTTAGTCTACAGTAAGATCCATATGTTCTTTCAGTTCATTGACATCCCTTCGTCTCCAATATCATTTTGTTCATTATCATCTCCACGATCTTCATTATTAGGAACATGTTTGTTAGCACCTCCATTTTGAACATAATCATGTTCATTAGCATCTCCATCTAGTTTAACATTTTTTGAATTACCGCCTACATCTTCATCAACATTTTCCTCATTAGCCCCTTTATTGTGATCATGACCATGTTTATTAACATCTCCATCTACATTATTAGTTGAGTATTAATTTTGTTGATCTGTTTTTTCTGTCATTGATAGATATTATTTTATATTATTTTGTCGCGTGGATCAGAACGTGAAAAAAGAATTTAAACTTATAGTTCTCTTTTTGATTTTGTTGATGAGTTGATTTTAATTTGTGAAGTTGATCACATATATGATAGTTACTTGGGCAATGATATCGCGAATTCTTCTCTGTTATGTCATCATCTGTGCATTGTTATTGTTTTGTCGTTTTAGTGAACGTATGCATAGTGCTCAAGTAGAAAGTTTTATCTAGAATGGGATGAACAATCTGTGATGGAAAATATATATTAGAGTTTATGCAGTATCAACTTTTCATTGTAACTTTGACTAACTGTTTAGAACATGACCAGTAGTCTTAAACAAGGCCAGTAGTATCTAATGAAAAATATGTTTGATACATGTTACATGTAGTCTAGATTTCAGATATACTCATTTTTGTTTGTGACTTTGTTCTTTCTCCTTGTTAGATAGTTTTCTGGTGATGGCGGGAAGGTGTGAGGTTATTAATTGGTGGCTTGATAAATGATCCGTAAATGAAAATGTACATCAATTGAAAATTCTTGGAGAACTATTTATTTCTTTGATCAGAAGTTTTTTTTTTGGTGATAATTAGTAATTCTTGATGTAGTCAAGCGGCTCGGCTGTGTGAACTTCTTTTAACAAATCTTTTGAATGCGTATGTGAGTATATGTGAATTGTTTTATTTGCCCAGGGCACCATTATTTCATTCTCATTTTCTGACTATCTGTATTTACTCATTCCACTTGCAGTTCAATAGTGCCTTGAGTATTAGTAAGCACTTATATCTTGTTATGGTAACATCACCTAATCTTGGCAGAGTTAGTTGTAGTTCACCTAAAGATTTAAATGTAATGTATTCACAAATATATTATAACATCTCGCACCTAGAAATGACTATAAAGAGTTTAAAATATGAAAATATTGATTTTTGGAAAGAATAAGGAAATCTGGAAATTGTCTAAGTTAAGAAAGTGAGTTTTGGCCATTTTCAAACTGCCATAATTCCTAGCTCAGGAGGAGTTAGGAGCAGCTCTTCATATGGTTGGAAAGCCCTTGGAGAGATCTTTCCAACGCCACCAAGATTGCACAATTTTGACATCGTATGAGTGAGATATGCCTTTCGAAAGTTGGGCCATTGGATTGAGGAAAGTCCCAATCCGGATTTAGGGAAGGGCAAAATAGTCTTTTCTCTAATTAATTTCCTAATTTGATTTTAGGGGTTTATTGAGGGTAAAAACAGAACCTAAATCAGTTTTGGAAAATTAAAGAACGCTTAGGGCTTGGAGAAGAGAGAAAGGAAGAAAGAACAGGAGAAAAAAGCAAGAATTCGTCAAGATCATCCAAGCTTGCGAGTGGAATTCGTCGGGGGTGATCCCTATTAAGGTATGTGAGATCTTTTCGTGTTGGGTTAGTTCACCCACACACAAACTTGTTTCAATCCATTGATTTTGAGTTGTGTACTTGTTGAAGAAGTGAGGTTCTTGAAGAACAAAATGTAGAATTCTTGTTGGTTGAGTTGTTGATACTTAGGGGTGAATTGATTCATATTTCCGGGTAGTTTTTCGAGTTAGATTGGTTGTATATTGAGGGTACAATTGATCCTAAGTGTTTGGGGAAAGAATTATGGAAGTTAGGGGAGTTTAGAGATGAAAAACGGAAGAGAAAAGTTGGAAGTCGCTGGGCAAAAAAGGGCTGGGCGTCGCGCTTGCCAGAGCGCCACAAAAACTTCTCTGAAGTTTGGCCTCTGGCGTGTCGCGTCAATCAGGCTTCTCTTAGGGTTGGCGCCTCGCGCCTCTCTGTGCGCCAGGGACACCAGTTCTCCCCATTCGTTCCCCACATTTTCGTACTTGTTCCTAAGCGATGTACCTATGTTTTCTAGTTGATTCCAACATTTTAAGGTACATTCAAACATCATGAAATCATCTATAAACATGAGATCATGAACCTTGAATCCATAATTCAATTCAAGAAAAGTTAGGATCAAAGTCAAAGAAGTAAAAAGTCAAGTCTAGAAGTTAAGAAGCAAGTCGAAGCAAAGTTTCTTAAAGTTTTCAAGAGTCTTTAACAAACATTTTAACTTCGTTTTTAGGCTCAAGTTTCAAGTTAAGCAAAGAGTAAAGAGTTGAGTTCATTTCTCAAAAATATATAAAGGGACTAAGTCTCAAAGAGTTTATAAATGTTTTCACATTTGAGAAAGAAAGGGAATATCGATTCCAAGAGATCTTTTAACCTAAGTTTTGAGTAATTACCTCAATTCAAAGAAAGAGTTTTGTTTTTACTAACATATGAGCTAAGTATATTTTAGGAGTAGTATTGAGCACCGATATGGGGATGCGAGTTCATATTAACTCAAGTCTCCATAAACCATGTAGTCATCATGGGTAGTAAATGATCATACTTTTTAGATGACTCATTAAGATGCTTTTAGCATAGACTAGTGGATCCACTAAGTTAAGCGTTCTATATGACGGCAAAGTATAGGACAGTTCTGGCAACGTGGGCAAGACGTTGTATCACCACTTAGGCTCATAGTGGTGGTTGTCGGTTAGAGAATCTCCCACAAAAGTTATATTACTTTTATATATATAAGTAAAGTTGAGTTTGT
>JAJOOE010015825.1:0-11142 GCA_036250405.1 Solanum raphanifolium
TGTATTTTGTTATTTTGGGCCTAAGCCCTTATCATTCCAATTATTATTATTCTGTTAGTTCTCAGGACAGGTGAAAGAATTGGGCCTAAGGCCCAAAGAAAAAATATATATTCTTTATATTAGACTAGGACAGGTGCAAGTGACTCAAATGGGCCAAAAGGCCCAAAACAAAAATAGGCCCAAGTACTGGTCCAGGCGGACAGATCCAGACTTGGGCCCAAATTCTCTTTCCCTATCTATTTAACTGCTATTATGTGCTTATTTGTTGAAAATTAATATTAAGGTTTCGAAACTTCAAATCCCTAAAAGACACCCATTTTGAATTAAACGCTTCACTAAATTATTCCTCTTTCATATGACTTAGAAAATAAATAAATAATAAATAAATAAGTTTATGGAATACGTTACTTAGATAATATTTCATTATTTTTAAATGGTCTCAAAAGTAGTTCACTTTTGTAATTCAAGATTAAGTTAAATTATTTTAGCCAAACAAATCAATTGTCGGATAACCACATTAGTGGACATTCTAGGTGCTTTTAAAACCTTCCTACAATGTTAATAAGAACCTCGAACCCTTTTCAAGTTTTCACTAGATTCCTGTTTTAGTCTTCTAAAAATGAATAGTTTTCTTGATTTTTCTTAAAAAAATGAAGTGGCGACTCTAAACCAGTCTTAAAATATATTTTTAAATAAAACAATGAAGATATGCGGGAATTCATGTATGAGTTTAATCCCGAGATTCCTTTAAGGAAATCAGAGATATTCAAGATTTGGGGGGGATGCATGCTCTCAAGTCCCCCCGATAGGGTGGAGGATCGCACCAAGGGTGAGGTGGACCAAGCATACTTAGAATGAGTTCATGATCAACCCCCTCCTAAGGTATTGCCAGAAGGATCGGTGAAAGGACCTGTAGATCGAGAAGCAGAAATTGAGGTTAGGATTAAGCAAGCTCGCCTCGAAGTTGAAAGAAGCTATAGATCTACTCTGGATGTCCTGAGTAATGACCTGAAGAATGCTAAAGAGGAGTTGGCCCAACGTGATGCGATATTTGAAGTGAAAGTTATAAAACATCGTTCTACCATTCTGACCTTACAAGAGTACTTGGGCATTGTCACAGGTGCTATGGAGCAACAAGAGGAGGAGTATAAAAGAGAAAAGGTCCAGCTTATCTGCGCACAGTCTAGACTCCAGAATCAAGTTGAGGCTTCTATGGAACGGGAAAGGGAAATAACAAGGCGTTTTAGTGCTTATCAGGCAGAATGTGAGGTTGATAGAGGTCAAAGGATAGTCGAGCGAGATGCACTCCACCTTCAAATTGAAGAGCTCCAGGAACAGAGGGAAAATTTGATGCATGAAGTCAATACTACTCGACATTGGTTACAGAATTGTTACGACAGTATGAATGAAGCCAGAGATCGAGTACTTCAACTCAGGGATGCACTCAATGATGTTTATGCTGGTTATTTACACCAGAATGATGAGAGGTTGGGCCGACAGGCACGTGTTCTTGCTCCACATCTACCAAAGGCCTTGGCTAGGATTTATAAGGGTCTTGGGGATGATTGAGATCCGAGGATTTGGTTTCTTTCCGAGTCTGGTTTCTTTTCTTAGTTATTAGTTGTTATTTTTATTTTATTTTTGTTATTTGTCGTTAATCATTTTGAGTCTATCTTAGTCTTAGCTACTTTTATTCTCATGTTTTATTCAAATCATTATGTTAAGAATATTTGAAAATGAATGAAAATGATTTGCTTTTGGTCAACTCATGTACATATATTATTCTAAAAAAAAATAAAAAAAAATTATTATTATCTTTCACGAACTACGTAATGATCTGATTCATGTTCAACATGATATGTAGGCAACCCTTAACGGGTTCGATCGAAATGCGTTTCAAAAATATGCAAATGAGTAAAATACGAGACTAAAAGACATAATCAAGTCGTCTAAAGCCGGGATGAAACATAAAAGCATTCCGAAACTCATTTTAGAAACATAAATAATTTAGGTGCATAACATACAACGTGTGATTATCGTTTGCAAAACACTAAACCCTAACACGTTTTTTTTAAGAGAGAGAGAAAGAGCTTTAAGGTGGTTGGTTTGTGATTAGAGCTAGCATTTCATCAATACTACACAAGATCAAAAGGGAAAGGGAAGATGACGCGCAAGGAGGGAACAGAGTCGGGAAATGATGACGTCCAAATAGTTGCACAAGAATCGGTGTCTGTGGAAGAGGTAAAAATGTTGCGACAACAAATGGCCGAAATGTATGAAGCTTGGATGAATGGGCAAGCTCCTCCATCTTCGATTCGGGAATACCTGAATGGGAATATACCATTCCCTATCCAAGTATCGACCAATGATCTAATTTATCCACCTCGATTCGGCCCCTACACTAATGCATCGAATGTCGCTGAAACTTCTACAGTGCGCCCCTTGAATACACCTATGATGAGTAACCCGCTCTTTGTGCCAACTGCGCCGACTAATATCACTTCAAATCCAACAGTGGTGCCCAAATCCAACAATGATCCTTCATCCCAAGTTCTTCATGACCATGGCTACACCCCTGAAGGGGACTTAAAATTCCAAGTTCTTATCCCCAGACTCATCAATATAGTGCCCCTTTCAAAATTGAGAAGACAGTTATGAATGACGAGCATGAAGAAATGCCTAAGAAAATGAAGAGTTTGGAACAGAGTATAAGAGATATGCAAGGACTAGGGGGCCACAAAGGCATCTCATTCAGTGATTTGTGCATGTTTCCCCACGTCCATTTGCCTATTGGTTTTAAAACCCCGAAGTTTGAGAAATATGATGGTCACGGAGACCCCATAGCTCATTTGAAGAGATATTGCAATCAATTGAGAGGTGCAGAGGGTAAAGAAGAGTTGCTCATGGCCTATTTTGGGGAAAGCCTAGTGGGAATTGCGTCTGAATGGTTCATAGATCAGGATATAGCCAACTGGCATACGTGGGATGATTTGGCTCGATGTTTTGTGCAACAATTCCAATATAATATTGATATTGTGCCAGACCGCTCCTCACTTGCTAACATGAGGAAAAAGAACACGGAAAATTTTCGTGAATATGCCGTTAGATGGAGGGAGCAAGCTGCTAGGGTTAAACCACCAATGAAGGAGTCAGAGATGATTGACGTTTTTCTCCAAGCCCAAGAACCTGATTACTTTCATTACTTGCTTTCTGCTGTCGAGAAGACATTCGCCGAAGTTATCAAGGTTGGGGAAATGGTGGAAAATGGCATCAAGTCTGGGAAGATCGTAAGCCAAGCTGCTTTAAAAGCCACAACACAAGCGCTTCAAAATGGTTCTGGAAATATTGGAGGGAAGAAAAGAAGGGTAGATGTAGCCACCATTGTATCAGCACCTCGAACCTATGCCCAAGATAATCACACACAACACTACTTTCCTCCCCAAATTCCACAATATCCTATCCCATACCCTCAATATCCCATTTTTAGCGCACAACCAATTGTTCCCTCTTCTTATCCGCAATGGCGTGCACCACTTCCTCAAAATCATCCACCACCCCCACAAATTCACCAAAATACAACTAGAATTCCATTTCGTCCTAGAAAAGAATACAAGAAGGGAAATGGAGCTAAGGACGAGTTCACACCTATTGGAGAATCATATGCTAGCTTGTTTCAAATATTAAGAACGTTGAATGTTTTGAGTCCAATTGAAAGAAAGATGTAGAATCCTCTTCCGAGAAATCTTGATTATTCCCAACACTGCGCATATTGTTCTGATGCCCCGGGGCACAACATAGAAAGATGCTGGTACTTGAAAAAGGCAATTCAAGATTTGATCGATACTCGTCGAATTATAGTTGAAAGCCCAAATGGATCGAACATCAATCAAAATCCACTGCCCAGACATACTGAAACAAATATGTTAGAAATGATGAATGACCACAAAGAAGTTGCAGTCCCATACAAGCCAATCCTTAAGGTTGAAACTGGCATGGAAAGTTCAGCAAATGTCGTTGACTTAACAAAAACGATGCCTTCAGGGGTGAAAAGTACGTCTGTAAAGTTGACCCCATCAAGTGCACCCATCCTAACTGTGAAAGGAGCACTTAAAGATGTTTGGGCAAGTCAAAAAGAGGCAAGATTGGTTGTTTCAAGTGAGCCAAACAAGCCTATCTTGATCGTGCAAGGAGCCTATATCCCACCTGTGATCATTAGGCCAGTGTCCCAACTTTCAATGACTAACCCCAAGGTTGTCCCTTGGAATTATGGGCCCACCATCGTGATGTACAAGGGGAAAGAAGTCAATGAAGAAGTAGATGAAATAAGAGGAATGACTCGTTTGGGAAGATGCTATGCCCCGGCTGAATTAAGGAAAACTAAAAATGACCAAATGCAAGTTAAGAGTCCAATCACTGAAGAAGAAGCGGAGGAATTCTTGAGAAAAATGAAATTGTCAGACTATTCCATCGTGGAACAGCTAAGGAAAACTCCAGCCCAAATCTCTTTATTGTCTTTGTTGATACATTCAGATGAACATCGTAAAGCTGTAATGAAGATTCTAAATGAAGCACATATTCCTAATGAAGTTACAGTGAGTCAGTTAGAGAAGATTGCTGAGAGAACCTTTGAGGTAAACCGCATCACCTTTTCAGATGATGAACTACCAGTGGAAGGTACGAGACATAACCAAGGCCTCCATATCATAGTGAAGTGTGAGCTTTCATATGTCACTCGAGTTCTAATTGACGGAGGATCTGGGGCAAATATTTGTCCCTTGTCAACTCTACAAAAATTGAATGTTAATGTTGAAAGGGTACGACCCAACAACGTATGTGTTAGGGCTTTTGATGGGTCCAAAACTGATGTCATTGGGGAGATAGAGCTCGTACTAAAAATAGGGCCTGCCGATTTCACCGTAAATTTTCAAGTGCTGAATATCAATGCATCCTACAATCTATTGTTGGGGAGACCATGGGTGCATAGGGCTAGGGTAGTCCCCTCTACGTTGCATCAAATGGTTAAGTTTGAATACGAACGGCAGGAAGTAATTGTTCATGGTGAGGGTGACTTGTCAGTTTACAAAGGCTCTTCCCTCCCTTTTGTCAAGGCAAATAATGAGAATGAGGCACTAGTTTATCAAGCTTTTGAGGTAGTGGTTGTTGAGCATATCCTCGAGGGGAATCTCATTTCAAAACCACAATTGCCCATGGCGTCTGTGATGATGGTAAATGAAATGCTGAAGCATGGGTTTGAACCGGGTAAAGGCTTAGGGACCTTCTTGCAAAGGAGAGCTTATCCGGTGAGTCTACGAAAGAGCCTTGGTACTTTTGGCTTAGGATACGAGTCCAGAGTCGAGGATAAAATGAAGGCTAAAAAGCAGAAGAGAGAGATATGGTCACTTATCAAGCCAATACCACCCATATACAAATCTTTCATCAAAGCCCGCACAATAGAATCTCCTGAGTCACCACTCCCAGAGCCTGTGCTGAAGGTTAACGAAGAACTGGTCGACTATTTTCACAATTTATTTGTCGAGGTAGATATGGTTAAGCTCGGAGAAGGCACTAGTGACAGAGATGTTCAATTCATTGGTCCTAATGTCCAGCTGAACAATTGGGAGGCCACTCCTCTCCCCGTTAAGAATGAGTCTTGGTAGTTTGTCTTGTTTTTCTTTCTGTCATCCGATTTATTCAAGGGTTGTAATTTGGATTTTTGTCTTATCGTTTTATTTCAAACTCTTTATTTTCCTTTTCAATAGGATGTAATGGTGTTTTTATTTTAGTCTAATATATTTATTTGTTTTCTTCTATACAGTTCTTTCTATGCCGATTCTAGTGATATGACATGCATGCATAATTTTTTGCCGGATCTTAAAATCCAATCTAATCTTCGACCTAATCCTGAAATAATAAGTCAAGAAATCGAATATGATGAAGATGAGGTATTTGAAGAAGTAAGCAGGGATTTCAAATGTTTTGAGAATAAATCAAACCCAAACATGAGTGAAATTGAGACGATAAATTTAAGGGATCATGAAAATATTAAAGAGACTAAGATAAGCATACATGCTCGACATCAAAAGGAGGATATAATTCAGACTCTGTTTGATTACAAGGATGTTTTTGCATCATTTTATGATGACATGCCTGGATTAAGCGCTGATATGGTGGTTCACAAGTTGCCGATTGATCCTAAGTTTCCCCTGGTAAAGCAAAGGCTAAGAAAGCTTAAAACTGACATGAGTGTAATAATTAAAGAGGAAATTACAAAACAACTTGAAGCCAAAGTCATTCGAGTCGCTCAATACCCTTCTTGGTTAGCCAACATCGTACCCGTCCCTAAGAAAGACTGCAAAGTTCGAATGTGTGTTGATTATCGTGATTTGAACAAAGCAAGTCCAAAAGATGACTTTCCTTTGCCCAACATCCATATTTTGTTGGACAATTGTGCTAAACATGAGATTGCATCTTTTGTGGATTGCTATGCGGGTTACCATCAGATTATTATGGATGATGAAGATGCAGAAAAAACGTCTTTTATCACACCATGGGGTACATATTGTTATCGAGTCATGCCATTTGGGTTAAAAAATGCAGGGGCAACTTATATGAGGACAATGACAACCATGTTTCATGATATGATGCATAAAGAAATCGAAGTTTATATGGATGATGTGATCATTAAATAAAAAAAGCAGTCAAATCATGTGCAAGACTTAAGAAGATTCTTCGAAAGGCTTCGCAGGTATAAACTCAAGCTTAATCCTGCAAAATGTGTATTTGGAGTACCGTCAGGAAAGCTTTTGGGGTTTATAGTCAGTCGACGAGGTATCGAGTTAGATCCTTCAAAAATAAAAGCCATTCAGGAAC
Source organism: Solanum raphanifolium (assembly GCA_036250405.1). Classification (NCBI taxonomy): domain Eukaryota; kingdom Viridiplantae; phylum Streptophyta; class Magnoliopsida; order Solanales; family Solanaceae; genus Solanum; species Solanum raphanifolium. The sequence goes on from JAJOOE010015825.1 coordinate 6,871, forward strand.
TGCCACCTCCAAAGAACAAAACTGAAGTTATGAGCCTTCTAGGAAGGTTAAACTACATCAGTAGATTCATTGCTCAACTCACAACAACTTGCGAACCCATTTTTAAGTTGTTACAAAAGAATGCCATAGTCGAATGGACCAAAGAATGTCGAGAGGCTTTTGAAAGAATTAAGAATTACTTATCGAATCCCCCTATGTTGGTTCCTCCCGAGCCGGGCAGACCATTGATATTATATATGTCAGTACTGGATAATTCTTTTGGATGAGTATTGGGTCAGCATGATGGCACTGGAAGAAAGAGCAGGCCATTTATTACCTCAGCAAGAAATTTACCTCTTATGAATCAAAGTACACCCTTCTCGAAAGAACGTGTTGTGCCCTAACATGGGTAGCACAGAAGTTGAAGCACTATCTTTCATCTTATACTATTTATCTCATTTCTCGTATGGATCCGTTAAAATACATTTTTCAAAAGCCCATGCCCACGGGCAGGCTTGCGAAATGGCAAATATTACTCATAGAGTTTGACATTATCTATGTGACGCGGACAGCAATGAAGGCTCAAGCCTTGACAGATCATTTGGCAGAGAACCCTATTGATGACGAATATGAACCACTTAAGACCTACTTTCCAGACAAAGAGGTGTCATGTATCGATGAATTTATTCATGATAAGGATCAAGGATGGAAGTTGTTCTTTGATGGTGCCTCTAACAAGAAGGGAGTTGGGATAGGAGCAGTTCTTATGTCTGAATCAGGGGAATATTTCCCTATAACATCCCAACTTAGATTCTATTGTACCAATAATATGTCAGAGTATGAGGCTTGCATCCTGGGTTTGAGGTTAGCTGCTGACATGGGCATCCAAGAGTTGTTAGTGCTAGGAGACTCAGACTTACTAGTCCATCAAATTCAAGGAGAATGGGAGACTCGTGACCCAAAGCCCATACCATATCAACATTGTTTACAAGATCTTTGTCGACGGTTTGTGTCAATAAAGTTTAGACACATTCCTAGAGTTCATAACGAGATTGCTGCTGCATTGGAAACTTTATCTTCGATGCTCCAACATCCTGACGAAGCTCATATCAACCCTTTGTACGTACATATTCGTAATCAGCATGCTTATTGCAACTTGGTGGAGGAAGAATTTGACGGTAAACCTTGGTTCCATGATATTAAAACATATCTTCGGTCTGGAGAATGTCCTACTAATGCCACTAGTAATCAAAAAAGGACTATTCGGCGACTAGCTAGCAGTTTTTTCTTAAGCGGAGGCATATTGTACAAGAAAACACCTGATTTTGGTCTTCTAAGATGCGTAAATGCTAAAGAGGCTTCAACAATCATGATTGAAGTACACTCAGGAGTTTGTGGACCTCACATGAATGGATATGTTCTGGCAAAGAAGATACTTCGAGCAGGTTATTATTGGCTCACCATGGAGCGGGATTCTATACGATTTGTTCGTAAGTGTCATGAATGTCAAATACACGGTGATTTGATACATTCTCCTCCCTCCGAGTTGCATGCGATGTCTGCTCCATGGCCTTTCGTGGCATGGGGAATGGATGTGATTGGACCAATAGAACCAAAAGCATCGAATGGTCATAGGTTCATCCTGGTGGCCATTGATTACTTTACAAAGTGGGTGGAAGCAGTAACTTTCAAGTCAGTGACCAAGAAGGTCGTGGTGGATTTCATTCATTTCAACATCATCTGTCGATTTGGTATTCCAAAGGCAATTGTTACCGATAATGCTGCAAATCTCAACAGTCGTTTAATGCAAGAGGTATGCCGTCAATTTAAGATTGAACATCGAAATTCGACTCCTTATCGCCCAAAAGCAAATGGGGCTGTAGAAGCTGCCAACAAAAATATAAAAAAGATAATTCGTAAAATGGTGCAAAGTTCTCGACAATGGCATGAAAAGTTGCCTTTTGCTTTGTTGGGTTATCGCACTACAGTTCGTACGTCAGTGGGTGCCACCCCCTATTCGCTAGTATATAGGACTAAGGCGGTTATACCTGCAGAGGTTGAGATTCCATCCCTGCGGATTGTTGTAGAGGCTGAAATTGATGATGATGAGTGGATCAGAACACGCTTAGAGTAATTAAGTTTGGTTGATGAGAAGCGATTGACATCAGTATGCCATGGACAATTGTACCAGAAAAGAATGGCATGAGCATACAATAAAAAGGTGCGTCCCAGACGTTCCGAAGAAGGTCAATTAGTGTTGAGACGTATTCTGCCACACCAGGCCGAAGTCAAAGGCAAATTTTCTCCAAATTGGAAAGGGCCATTCATTGTAAAGAAGGTATTATCCAATGGTGCTCTTTACTTAGCAGATATAGAAGGCCAAATGACAGAAATGGTCATCAATGATGATGCTGTGAAGAGATATTATATATGATATGATTTTTCGGTACTAGAAACCCTTATGTTTGGGCTTGACATTTCAAAGGTTGATGTAATGGAAATTCTTGGTTCTGTGTCTAAGTATTAATTCGTATGGTGTTACCCTTGTTGAGATTTAATTTACTTCCTTGGTTCTTCTGCTTCCTTGGCTCTTCCATATAAAAAAGAAAAAAAGAAAAAAAAAGAGAAGAAAATCAATCAACATGAATTACGTTTGACCTGATTCTTGTTTCGGCAAGTACGTAGGCAACACTGTCGTTGGGTTCGGTCTAACCAAACAAAAAATCCAAAATTTCATATTTGTAAAAAACTGGGGCAAAGGTCTTTTTTTTTCTTTTTTTTTTTTTACCCCAAACGATCCCATCATTTAAAGTCGTATTTGAGACTTTATCTTGTCATTTCTTTCTAACCTTGTATAAAGTTGGAGAAAGACCTTTGGATCAACCTTTGAAGTGTCAAGAGTAAGTATGTTAAGGGTACAAATGATGAAACCATGAGAGTCTTATAGGTGAAAAACCCTAACTGGGCATCATAAGACGAATGTGAGTTGAGAGAAACAAAAATGAGAGAGTCTTATTGGTGAAAACCCTAACTGGGCATCATAAGGCGAAAGTGAGCTATGAAAGAAAAAATAAAAATGAGAGAGTTTTATTGGTGAAAATCCTAACGGGCACCATGAGGCGAATGTGAGTTGAAGGATTCAAAGTGAAAGAGTTTTAGTGGCAAAAACCCTCGTGGACATCATAAGGCGAATAAGAGTTTGAAATTAGTTATGACTTCGTCAAATAGTTGGAACTCCACATCAAGATTAGATGATCAATAATGGTTGATGAATAGATTGGATGGACAAATCGGGTAATCAATTCAAATTGCATGTCATGATCAATAGAGTCGGCTACCACACTCAGATAAGTTTTTCTTTCTTCCTCTTTCTAAAAGAAAGTCTTCATCGAATCATTTTCTGCTATTCTCGTGTAGTATATATTTTTCTTCCACTTTTCATCGCTTTGTTTCATGTGTCCTTGAGTCGAGTTTATGTCAAGAAAGTAAGAAAGGATTTCAAGACTTGTTACCAACTCTAAATTTGTACAAGGCAAAGCATCAGGCCAATGAGTTATCATCTGTTGGCAAGTTTTGGATTCAGAAGAAGTCCATGATTTGATGAAGGGTAAACAATGAGTGTCGTGACATAAAGGAAGATATTGGATTTAAGTCCCTCAAAATTAGCAAATTTGGGTGAAAATACAATCAATCAATAATGAGCACTGGGTGTTTGGAAAAAATTAAAACACGATAAGTACTTAAGCAATCCTCATCAAAAGGCAGAACCATAAACCAACCACCATGTTTTTTTTTAAACTCACAAATTTTCTTTGTTGAAGCAGGGGCACAAGTTATTTCGAGATCAAAGATCCAAAAACCTAGATGTTCAATTTAGTCTACGAAGAGCTAAATGGTAACATTGCACAAGAATTATAGTCCATATTGGGTAAGTGTTTGTTTGTCTTATTAGTCTATGGAACGTAGTATAGGACCCTCCTGAATAATGGGATGCAGTATAGCAAGGACCCTCCTGAATAATGGGACGTGGTATATAGCAAGGACCCTCCTGAACAATGGGACGTAGTATAGCGAGGACCCTCCTGAACAATGGGACGTAGTATAGCAAGGACCCTCCTAAAAAATGGGACGTAGTATAGCAAGGACCCTCCTAAATAATGGGACATAGTATAGCGAGGACCCTCCTGAACAATGGGACGTAGTATAGCAAGGACCCTCCTGAATAATGGGACGTAGTATAGCAAGGACCCTCCTGAATAATGGGATGTAGTATATAGCAAGGACCTTCCTGAA
>JAJOOE010015826.1:0-15406 GCA_036250405.1 Solanum raphanifolium
TGCGGAATTTATGGGCATGAACGACTTGACTTGTAGGTCTACTTAACATTATGGAACTCATGTATACAACTCTTCTCTTTCTCTTACTTACTTCCTCAAAACTTAACACAAATCGATGATGGATCTCAAAGGATTCACAATTGAACTCAATGGCTTTCTTGAACTCTACTCTTAACTTTCTCTTGAATGTGAATTATGAATTCAAGAGTTATGGTTCATGATATGAAGGATCTCATGAATGACAAAGTAGATTCATGAATAAATTCTCCTCATCCTCATACTCACTTGCTCGAGTCTTGAAACAAGTTACTAGAAGTTGTAGAAGACTCCTCAAAAGAACTCGAAGGGACTTTCTTAGAATGTTCGAAAGAATTGTAAAAACTTAACTCTTAACTCTATCTTGAATTTGAATTATGAATTCAAGGTTATGATCATGTTAGGAATGATTTTAGGTGTTTAGAAGTAGCTTAGAGTAGTTAGAATGGAAAAAGGAGTGAAGGTGCAATTTAAACGAACTCAAACGGGACAACCGACGACAAACTGGGTGGGGCAGGCGACCCTGGCGCTATGGGTGGTGCGGGGCGCCAGCCCCTAAACTTCAGAGGTGGGTTTGGGGCGCTCTGGCAGGCGCATCGCGCCAGGCCCCAACCCAAAAAATTCAGAAAGTTTCTTTTCTCGTTTTCTCACCCTATTTCGCCTAGAATCGAATGGTTTCTTCCCCAACCACTTAGAATTGATTACTTAACATAAGTACACTCTAATATACTCAATAAATCCATTAAAACACTCACTTTGATCTCAAGAAATCATCCAAAACCCAACACAACAAGATTTAGAATGAACTTCAAGAACACCTATCAAGAACTCATCAAGAACTCAAATCTTTCAACTTCAAGAATGAAATTTGCGCTGAAAATAACATGTTTGGCATGTGGGTGAACAAACCAACACTATGGAAACTTACATACCTCTTAGGGATTAGACCCATGGCGAAAATGCACAACAAGACGCAAGAATCTCGACGAACGCTTAATCATCTCCTCTTTTCTACTATTTTCTCATCTTTTCTCTTCTTGAACTCTCAACTAAAACCCTAGGCTAATTTAGGATTATAAAACTGAACTTAATAGGATTAGACCCTTAAAAATATTACTAAACACGACTTAAATCTATTTGGATAAGGAAAAGACTAAAATACCCCTTACTATTTCTGGCTAACTATCCTTAATTTGACAGCCTAACTTCAAAAGGTCATATATCACTCATCCGACATCGAAACTTAGCAAACTCGGTGGCGTTAGAAAGATAATTCAAAGATCTTTCCCACAGTGTCTATTATCACACCTAAATCATCATGCGCTATGATTTATAGTCATTTGAAGTCGACCCAAAACTCATACTTAGCTTAACTTGCAAAATTTCAGATTTTGCTATTTCCAATTTAATTCTTTTTGGAACTCAACATGCTACATGTAGTGACCTTAACACTTAAGAAAATTTTAATTCCTTGGTAAAATCTCACTCACTACGAAGAACGGTTCGAGTCCTAGTTCAAAAAAATTTCTAGGGTGTTACATGGAGAGTGAACGAAAAGTGCAGATTGGCAAGCAACAAGTCCAATCAGACCGTCGTAATACTCAAGACCAACTTACATTGGAGTATATTAAACTCGGCAACCACAGGAAATTATTGGCGAATCACCAACCATGTCGGCGATTCCGACGGAGACCGCCGTTTGGACTCCCAAAATAACTGGAAGTTCTGTAAAATTTGGCGAGGTAAGTGGCTACTTAACGAAACACCGAGTGGTTTGGCGATCCTGACTAATGTCGCCAAATAGGCAAACACTAGACGGTTTTTCAAGCCAAAGGTTTAAAAGTTTCAAAATTCATTTCCTTTCCCTCACCTTTCCATCTTCCCAAACTCACACCCGCACTCTAGTTTTTATATTTCCTGCATTTTTGGGGTATTTTTAGTTGTTGATTTGTTTTTGGAACCTGAATTACATTGCTGCCTAGCGATTCAATTCCATTTTAGTCAGCACGAAAGGTTGGTTCCCAAACTCTGAGTTCTTTCTATCGATTTTGTACTCAATGCAATGATATCACTTTGTTGATGTGTGCTGGGCCTCTCTGGTAGGATTAAAAAAATTAATTGCATGTTAGATTCACTAATTTTTCCTGTACCAAGTTAAATAGTTAATTCCTGGAAATTATACATTGAAGGAGATGAAAAATCGTGGGTTGTGCATGAGTGTCATTGGGTCTAAGCCTAATTTGAGTTGTGCATGCCTTGATTTTGTTTTTGGGGGTTACGGGGTTGAATTCGAGAAGGTGGGTTGCATGAAGGCACGTTGGGCCATTTGGCGAGTTGTGTCGAGCTCGCCGAACCACTCTGTGGCTTGCCTAATGACCCCATCTCGCCTTTAATTTCATGCTATATGTTTTGTTGGTTTCTGAACCTTTCGGCGAGAAGCATGAGTTCGCCAAAAGCACTCGGCGAATCGCCGAAAGTCTTCTTGTTCGCCCTTTGTCTGCAATCCTTGAACCCCACTGCACTGAAACCTTCGACGGGCAACCCCTTGCTCGTCGAAAGTATTCGGTGACTTGCCGAAAGGATTGGCAAGTCTGCCTGCAGCTGATTGTCCTTGTTTTGTTTTACGAATATTTTCTAACTTTGCCTCGAAGCTTTGCAGATATGGCTAGACCTAAAGTTGCAGGGAAAATCATGTCACCCCGATAGATAAGACCAAAAAATTTCAGGAAGGATACAAATGAAGCGAATCCTCCAAAGATGCGAAGTGAGGGCAAAAAGCCTAGTTCCAGCAAGAGATCTATCTCCCGAGATCCCATTGTCCCTTTGTGGACTCGTGGATTCTACACAGCTATACATTCCTTTTTGGTGACTCATGACTTGGATAATTTTAGCAAGTCAGTTGCCGCCGAACCTTCTGAAGTAGCTCCGGGGACTATTATCCAAGTTCATGCTGACACATTGGGCACTGATGCCCAGACAGACAGAACGACCACTTAGAAAGGATCCCCTATTTACCTCCCTCTCTGTCTTTCTTTAATTTATATTCTAGATATTTTATTATTTGCATTTGAGGACAAATTATTTTTAATTATGATGGGGTGTGGCCCACCTTTGTGTGCTATTCGTGAATTGTGTTTTGTTTTTGTATTTGCGTTGTAAGCTATAATTGTGTTAATACTACTTTCGTGGAAAGTTTGAGCTTGTGGCTTCTTTTGCTTTAAATTGCAAATGATTTTGACCCTTCCGGAAAAAAAAAATTGACACCTCTTGTATGTGTTGAATGTGGCTGTTCTTTCGCAAATTTGAGTATCGGTTTTGATCAATACCAATGACTTAAATAGTGCTCATAATCGAACAAACATGAATGTGCAGCTACGATGAGGCCAAATAAAGTTGCATAGACAATATGTGAACTCTTTCCATCTCGTTGTGACTAGCCAATTATTAAATCGAGTCTCTTGTGATGATCGTTGCACACTAGTGAAAGTGTTAAGTCTAGTTTGACTTTAGTGTCGATGCCTTGTGTGATGAGCTTATTATGAACCATGTATAACAACACCTAGCTTGGAACTGAAGCATGACTGTTGTTGCTTAAGCCAGAGATAATTTACTGGCCGGAGATAAAAAGTAACACATAACAAACTATATACGAAAGTTCAACCAATCACCAGAACTAGGACATTTCATATACTTATATTGTCCAGGCATTACAAGGTTCAACAAATAAGTGCATGTTGAATTCTTTACCTACTTTAGCCATAAAAGAAAACTAGCACCTCTTCAGTTAAAACCTTTTTAGAGCAAGAAGACTAACTCCCAAAACTTGCATTTTTTTTCCTTTTTTCTAACAGTGATGTCTGGATCACTCAACAAAGTATCCCTTACTAAGTTCAATTACTTTTTCCACTTTTTCTCAAGTCATATTAAAAGCAAGAGGAAAAAGTTGGTTCCCTTTTTTAACTTATCTCATGAATCTAGTTCATTTCTCTGAACATCAATAGTCATAAATTAAGGGGAAAAAATGTTCAGAGAATAAGATTTGTGATCAAGGATTCATTCTAAAAGCTGAAATGGTCCCAAATCTATAGTTGTCTATATTACGATGTACAATAAATGGTATTCTGTTACACCTATACATCATAAATGTACAAACTCAACTGAAAATCATCAGACACAAAAAAAGGAAGTCGACAAGTGAGGCTTGCTCAAGTGGTTGAACACGGCCATCATCAACCAGTAGATTGAGGGTTAATCGAGTCACGTTGGAGGGTATGTGAGAACACTATTAATCCTCCTGGGATAGGTGGTTAAAAAAATAAAAAGGGGCAGTCACTCTTCACAGTCAACAAAAAAAACTATCAATTAAACTTTTGGATCATCCAGCCTTGCCAAATTTTGGTAATAACAGATACAGAAATATGAAGGAAGTAAGTAGAACTGTAACATCTCGCACCTAGAAACGACTATAAAGAGTTTAAAATAGGAAAATATTAATTTTTGGAAAGAATAAGGAAATCTGGAAATTTTGTCTAAGTTAAGAAAGTGAGTTTTGGCCATTTTCAAACGGCCATAACTCCTAGCTCAGGAGAATTTAGGAGCAGATCTTGATATGGTTGGAAATACCTTGGATAAATCTTTCCAAGGTCGCCGAGATTGCACGATTTCGATATCGTATGAGTGAGATATGCCTTTCGGAAGTTGGGTTGTTGGATAGAGGAAAGTCCCAATCCGGATTTAGGGAAGGGCAAAGTAGTCTTTTCTCTAATTAATTTCCTAATTTGATTTTAGGGATTTATTGGGGTAAAAACATGACTTAGTCAGTTTGGAGAATTGAGAAATATGCTTAGGGCTTGGAGAAGAGAGAAAAGAAGAAAGAAAGGGAGAAAAAGCGAATTCGTCAAGATCATCCAAGCTTGCGAGTGGAATTCGTCGGTGGTGATCCCTATTAAGGTATGTGAGATCTTTTTTTGTGTTGGGTTAGTTCACCCACACACTAACTTGTTTCAATCCAATTGTTTTGAGTTGTTTACATGTTGAAGAAGTAAGGTTATTGAAGAACAAATCGTTAAGTTCTTGATTGGTTGTTTTGTTGAAGTTTCTTGTTGATTTGATTCGTGTTTCCGGGTGGATTTTCGAGTTAGATCTGTTGTAAGTTGAGAGTACTAATGACCCTATGTGCTTGGGAAAGGAACTAGGGAAGATTGGAGGGTTTAGAGATGAAAAACGAAGGAGAAAAGTCAGAATTTTCTGGGTAAAGGGGTGGGGCGCCGCGCCAGCCAGCGCGCCCTAGCATATTCTCTGAGGTTTGGGGCCTGGCGACCCACGCCTCTCAGAGCGCCAAGGACATCAGTTCACCCCATTCTTCGCCCATCTTTTCATACTAGTTTCTAAGTGATGTACCTACGCTTTCTAGTTGTTTCCAACACTCTAAGGTACATCAAAACATAATGAAATCATCCATAAACATGAGATCATGAGCCTTGAATCCATAATCCAATTCAAGGAAAGTTAATATCAAAGTCAAAGAAGTTAAGAGTCAAGTTAAGAAGCAAGTCAAATCCAAGTTTCTTAAAGTTTTCAAGAGTCTTTAACAAACGTTTTAACTTCGTTTTAAGGCTCAAGTTTCAAGTTAAACAAAGAGTAAAGAGTTGAGTTCATTTCTCAAAAAGCTATAAGGGGACTAAGTATTCCCAAAGAGTTTATAAATGTTTTCACATTTGAGTAAGAAAAAGGGAACATCGATTCCAAGAGAGCTTTGAAGATAAGTTTTGAGTAATCATCTCAAACCAAAGAAATAAGTTATGTTTTTAAAAACATATGAGCTAAAGTATATTTTGGGAGTAGTATTGAGCACCGATATGGGGATGCGAGTTCATATTAACTGAAGTCTCCATAAACCATGTAGCCATCATGGGTAGTAAAGGATCATACTTTTTAGATGACTCATTAAGATGCTTTTAGCATAGACTAGTGGATCCACTAAGTTAAGCGTTCTATATGACAGCAAAGTATAGGACAGTTCTGGCAGCGTGGGCAAGACGTTGTATCACCACTTAGACTCATAGTGGTGGTTGTCGGTTAGAGAATCTCCCACTAAAGTTATATTGCTTTTATATTTAAGTAAAGTTGAGTTTGTTATTGCTTTATCTTTAACCAACTAAATTGTTTACACTGTTTTACAAGTTTTATACAAATTGCATGTGTCTTATTGCTTTATATTGAGTTCAGTTATTTATGAGTTAAACAGAGCCAGGTAAGTGTTCCTTTGTACTCCTTTCAAGCTTAAGTTGTTGTTTAGCATTCCAACTCGCATACTCGTACATTCAATGTACTGATGCCAGTTGGCCTGCATCTTATTATGATGTAGACACAGGTAAGCAGGATCAGTATCCAGCGCGCCGTTGATCCAGTTGAGCACTCCAGTGTCAGTGGTGAGCCTCCTTGAATTTCGGAGGACTCTTTTATTTCGCTTTCCTAGTTTTCCTTATTAGGATGTTGTGGGGTCTGCCCCAAAACATCCATCTCAGTATTATAGAGGCTTCATAGACAGTCAGATAGTTAGTTTTGAATCTCTCAGCTATGTATTTGCAGATACTTTGTTTTGAGACATAAGTTGCCATTTTGGCTAAGATGTTATCATTTAAACTATTACTTGAGTTTATTTTGTTGAGTTAAGTCTTCTGCTGAGTTAAGTAAGCCAGGCCAAGGGTTCGCTTGGGGCCAACAATGGTCTTCGAGTACCGGCCACGTCCAGGGTGTAGGCTCGGGGAGTGACAAGAACAATCAGTTGATCTACTTCCTAAAGCATAAATAAGCAAAAGCTTCATTGTCTCAACCTAAATTGCACAAAACCTGGGCAGTGCTTGAGGGAAGAGTATATGCATATTGTAACCTCCCCCAAAATAGTCTCTTTGCAGTATTTCTTTCAAAAAAAAAAACTAAAAAGCCCTAATTTTTTTCAAAAAAATAAAGCTTTACCGACAAATCGTTGTTCCCTTGGATGGTTAGAATAGAAGAATCGAAAGTTCAAAGTACGGCCGTCAGAAGTTGAAAGTTGCCGGAGAAATTGATTTTTCCGATCGAAGCAATTTTGAAATTTTGGGAAGAAACGTTTTCTGCAGAGAGAGAGAGAGGAGACCGTTTGAGAGAGGGAGTGGAAAGTTTGTTTATTTAGTGGGTGGATTGTTTTGTATTTTTAAAAATATTATAAGTTGTTGAAAATGTTTATTGAGTCCACAATTAACTTAATTTAATATTTAAGTGTGTTTGACCTTTCCTTGGTCAAAATAGTTATCAATAGTTAATTCAAAACTTAAAGGATATCTTTCCTTCAATTTTCTCTAGAGAGTATGAATAGTAGTTCTCCAACTCTCTCAATTTGAAGAATAGAGAGTGATATGGAGTTGGGTTGGAGTGTCCATTCTCTATTTAACTCTTCAAATATAGAGAATGGAGAGTAAAATAGAGGTGGGTTGTAGATGGTCTAAGGGAGTTACTATATTTATGACATTTTTGCTATAGAGATAAAATTTGTTTGAGCATACTTTGAAATTAACCTTTTGATTCAGCTGGCAACCAAAACAGTGAAACAGCTCGAAGAAGAAGATGAAGATGACATGGAAGAATCAGAGCAAGAAGAACCCTAACAAGAGACCTATTTCCCAATTCGAAAACCTCTATTTCGATCCTACTGATGATTCCACTTTTCCCGAGGAAAAACTTCCTAAAAATGAAGAGATTTCTAATGTTAATGGAGATGATGATGATAACGATACAATCAAGCTTGTTGAGTCCTTTCAACAACAAGGAAATGAGCTTGCTGAGGTATTTCCTCACATGGGTTTCTCTTCTTTTTTCTGTACTTTATCTAATTTTTCTCCTTTTCAATCTGTATGAGGTTATTCACTGTGTATAATTTACAATTGTTGTTTGTTCTTTCTATTATATGAGCATATATATTTTTTTTAAAATAGATTGTTGATTAGTTTTAGCAAATTGTTGTTAGATGGTCACTTGATATTGTTTATCTATATTTATTAGTTGGAAATAAAGTAAAAGATTATCTTATGTTTTTTCTAGTGTTTTTCTAAAGGAGTATTAGTAATTTCAATAGTTCTAAGTTGTTTATCATTCTTATTTAGACTTCATTTACTTGAGTATTTAGGAATTAAGTTGGTATTCTGGTTAGCCTAAGGTAATAGTGGTGTCTGGACTAATGTTCATGCATTTCGAGTATTGGACTGATCCTTACATCCATACATAATAATGTTGTTCATCGAGGTTTAAGCAAATGGAAAGGAATCACCAAACTTTATGCCTCAGTTTCATTAAATCCGCATATATCATGGTCTCTGTTGGCTCCTCAACTACTTAGTGACACCCTTGGGTGCATTGTTGTCCAACCTTTTTACTCCCTTCTTCCCATTATTGTCTCTCTTAATCTCTACTTCTTTGTCACTTACTCTTTCTCTTCCTTCTCTCTATTTTCTTCTTCCTTTTTCCCCTTCTTTTTTCACATTAGTAGTAACTCTATATCTTCTAAGGAACTCCATAATAAGGCAAGCCGGGTGTGTTGTTAGTATTAGGGAGGTTTTTACAAGTTTTCTAAACTTCTTCAGCCTTTCGTTTCTAACTTCAAAAAGCAACATGAGCATATGGTTTAGTGCTTCCACCTCTAGTTTTAGCCATACTTTAAAATCTACAAGCAAAAATATATTTATCGACCACTAGTTTATTAACGTAATCAGAGTAAACCTCAAATAAAACATGTAAAATAAATAGCAGATCCAACAGAAATCAACAATGCAATTGACAGAAGTGCCACTAAAGTCGATCAAAGTTTAGTAAAAAATTCAAAATCAATAGGCGAGATAAACATAATTTTTTTGTAAAGATATGACACATGGGCCTAACTCAACCCCAAAAGCTAGCTCAAAAGGGGAGGTTTGTCCAAATCCATATAAGGAGACCAAATTTACATCCCTCTACTGATGTGGGACTTCTTAACACTCCCCCGCACACCCAGACCTCATCTAGAGTGTGAACACTTCTAAATGGGGGCCCAACATCGGTGAACAACAAATTTGGATGGGTCTAGCTCTGATACCATATAAAGATATGACACCTGGCCTAACTCAACCCCAAAAGCTAGCTCATGAGCGGAGGTTTGTCCAAGTCCATATAAGGAGACCAAATTCCATCCCTCTACCGATGTGGGACTTCTTAACAATTTTTAAAAAAAAATAAGCAACCAAATAGGGTCAAATATTTATATCCAAACAAAAACGTCATTAGAGACCACAAATATTCATGGAATACGGCAAAAAATTTTCATCCTAAACAAGAATATGAATAAAAACAGTCCAGAAAAAGGAGTCATTAAATCATTACACTACTACAACAAAATAAACAACCAAATACGGCTAAAAATTACCGAAAAACACCATTACAGAAGATTCAACTTACCAAAGATGAAAGCTTTGAACTTGAGGAAGAAGATTGAATAAAACAGATGAAGATTTGAGAGGGATTTAGGACGATGAAATGGTTGAATAAGTTAATGGAATAGAAGTGGGTGAAATGGTTGATTATACTGGCTTTATCTTTCAAGAATAGAAGATATTCTTGAAAGATGAAAAGTCTTGCACTTGGAGAAGAAGAAACGTCGGAACAAAAACAAACAGAGATTCAAAAAATATTTGCCTCGATTTTCATCAAATAATAATAATTTTTAAAATGTATAGGGATAATAATATATTCTTGTAAAGTTATATCTTTTCCCCAAGTTTTAAAAATAAAAATAAAAAGTTCATGACCCCACATTCACAAATATACCCCAAGTTTTAAAAAGGCCAAAGAGACCCATGACCCCACACTCTTTTCTTTTTAAAAAGCCCAACCCTAAGAAATAAAGCAAAAATAAATTAGGTGGGTATAGAGTAAATTAAGTTATAAAAGTGTCCCCAATGTCAATTCTTCTCAGGAAACTACGTAGTTATATTGTTCAAGCTAAATTACCATAAACTAATTATTATTTTATTTTTAAAATTCTTGCATGGAATATATGTTTATGTGGGTGTGTGATTTCGGATTGTTAATTTTAATGTGAAGTCATGTGTGTTATTAAGAAATTGTGTGTGTGGATGAGCTAGGAAATTAATTTTCATGCTAATTTAAATTACTGAAAACTAATTTTCTATATAGTTTATTTATTTATATTGCATGGTTGTGTGTGTGTTGTTGGGGTAATAGGTTTGTGTGGGTTTGTAGATTAATTAGGATGGCTTTTAATTAATTTGTTATACATTTCTAGGAAATGGTCAATTTATTTTAAAAGATACTTAACCAATTAAAGAGAAAATTGATTTTATTTTTCCATGTAATTTCACTATTTTTCCATCGTAATATTTTTTATAGGAAGCATGTCCCTTTCATAATCTTACCTGGAAAAGTATCTTAAATCTCAAATAATCAGCTAGCTAGCTAGATGTGTTTTAAAATATATATTAATGGCACAAAGAAATTAATACGTAAGTAATATAAGATTTAATGATTTCGCAAATTCAGGAATAAGCGCACTCAAATTATTAATTTCAACTTCAATTTTTCATGTCTATACCTTTTGCTTGAAAACTTTATAATGCTTAATAAATAGAATACCCTCTAAAATTAACAATTTATGTAATTTCCAGATAACGCTATCGATGAAACAACCCTTTATCCAATCCAGCATATCACCATGACCTGGCACAGAACCAATCTTCACTTTTCGACATCCGTAACGAAGCGTTCTAACAGCAGTTACACAGCTAGTTGAATTTCTAAGTTAGTTCAGGTAAGATTAAGAGAACGGATGCGTTTGGTATGAAGTTACATATTTTTCAATTTTCTCATTATTGGTTCAATCTGGGATCAAGATCGGTGATAAGTCTCAAGTCGATGTTAACATCAACGTCATTGGGTGTCGGGTCGTGGCTGGGGTCGGTGTTCAAATTCTGGGCTAAAGTTAGGCTAGGGTCAAGTTGAGAATAAAGTTCTACAGTGGGATGGAGTCAGTATAGAGGATTGGGGCTAAGATCATGTCTCGGGTTGGTATTGGGGTCAAGTCGGGGTGGAGACCCTTCAGCGTTATAGGATATAGTGATTTCAATATTTATCTTTAAAATGCTCACCTCATATTAAAATAATAATTCGAGTACTCTTTTTTTAAAAATAAAAAATAAAGAGGATAGGGAATGAGGAAGGAGAAATGAGGGAAGGATTATAATTAAGGACGAAAAATCGAACCTCAAGTGGAAGTTCAGATAGTCAATCAACAATCAACTGAATACTTATGTAATAAGACTCTTCGAAATTTGAGTTGAGAAATTAACAATGGAATAGCACTATAGAGGAAAACTAACAAACGGAAACGAAGACTCATGTTACAGTTTATAACATTCTTGAAGGCTAATTAATAAAGGAAAATCACTCTCATTGAAAAACAAAATACTACACCATATATAATTACAGACTTACAGTATTATAAAGATCAAATCAGGTAAATAGTGTAAGCCTTTTTTATAATTCCGGCGATGTATATAAGTTAAACCCTCGAAAACTTCATAATCAAATAAATACTAATTTATTCAATAATATTAGCATAGTCCAAAAGGCAAGTTCATTACTACTAAGAGGAGGTGCCATCAGAGGGGTTAATCTTTTTCTTATCATTCTTGAAAGTGGACACCACAACTTTGCCTATCTTTTCAACAGCCATTTTCTTCACTGACTTCTTATCTTTCTTTGGAAACACACTTCCAATATTCTTTGATGTGCCTACTTTGCTCTTTCCATTATTATTTGGAAACACACTTCCAATATTCTTTGATGTGCCTACTTTGCTCTTTCCATTATTCTCCATATCTCTTCTCTTCTCTTAAAATAAAATTAATTATGAATATGAGCAAGTGTAGTGTATTATTGCTTTGTTGCTTTAACTTTTGATGCTTTGAGGAGTTCATATATATGTTGAGGTATTTATAGGAGTTTAGGCTTTGTTTATGGTATTCTTCACAATGTTTTCAAGTAACTTCTTCATGAATTTCTAAGTTGGCTCATGTAAGACTTTAAGCACATTGTTGTCTATTTCGTGCAATATGGAATGTGTTTGTGTGTGTGGAATTCATATTTAATTTATTTATATCTCATATCTTATGTTATTAACAAGTGTGAGCTCATATTTGAAATTCTTTTTGCCTCAATTTATATGAAGAGGTTCAGAATATGACGGTCAACAACTTTAATTTTCTTATTAAGAAATTCAGATATAGACTCTTCAAATATTTTAAAATAAAATTTAAAAACTATACACCAAAAGTTTTACTAGTCAACATAACTAATTAGTAGTTTCAAAAAAAATAAAAAGTTTGAGAAAATCATATTGTTGCATGGGTTGTGTGTGTGTATTGGAGGAGGAGTGGGTAATTTGTGGGTTAGCGTGGGTGTGCGGATTAATTAAGATGACTCCTATTTAATTTGACTCATAATAAGATATGTAGATAGTAATTTACATAACGGAAAAATGTCCCTACCATAATATTTACATACATGAAAAAACATCTCGACCTCAAATCAAAGAAATATATTATAACACATACTCTAAATAATACGTAAAGGATTTTATTATAATGTAATAAGCGTGTGGGCCAAATCTTCTCAAATCTTGTGGTGTTCATTTCCTTTACCGTGTTCTCATATTTGTTTGTATTTTTGTGTTTGTAAGGTGTAAAGGGGATTTATGGTAATGGAAAAAAAAAATTTGGCCAGAATTTCGCTAGAGTGATAAAATAACATATTTTACACTATGTTATTTTACCTTTTTGAACATTTTTATCTTTTTAACTTTAATATATTTTAATTAAAAAATAGAAAAAAGATTAGTTTATTTTAAAATAAAAAGGATATTATAGACTTTTTAAATTTTTGGCCAAATTCTCTGGTCATTTAGCATTACCCGTAAAGTAAATTTTGTGGATTAATTATTTGTCTTTCTTGAAAACATATACTCCCTCCATTTCATATTAAATAAACATCTTATTAAAAATATTTGTCTCAGATTACTCAATCACTTACTATATTAGGATAGAATTAATTATGTTTTTCTTATTTTACCCCTATAATTAGTATGGTCGTTGAAAGTTTAAACAAACTTGAAAGACTCAAGAATTTCTTTTGGCTTGGGATGATGTCATTGGTTCTTTACTTCTCTTACCCTCTCGGGAGCTTCATTTCGGAGTCGACGTTCAAGAGGGTAATTAATATGAACAAAGTAAAATTAATTAATATAATAATGATTTCTTAATTACTACGTAAAATAGAAAGTGCTCATCTAATATGAGACAGAGGGAGTATCTCTTACCATTATTCTACTATATCACTACAAGAAAACTGTGAATTAAATGGGGATTTTCTTGGGAATTAGTATGAAAATTTGCAGGAAAATAAGTTTCCTCCGAATTTTCATACTAATCCCTAGGAAAATCCCCATGTAATTCACACTTTTTTTGTAGTGTATCTTATTCTTCAATTTTATTATAATTAATTATTTCATTTGCTTCTGTTATCAAATTATTTTTTGTTGCTACTATTCTCTTCTCCTTTATTTTTTATATCCACTGTATTTTCTTTCCATTCTTATTTTTTTATATATATGTTTTACTTGAGGTGATGCTCTATCAAAAATAAAACAATCTCTTTACTTTCATAAAATAAAGGCAACTTAAAGTTGTATTAATATTGTGTATTTGTGTTATTGTATGAATAGAAGAGTAAATAAGATAGTTGGTTTGCTTAGCATGATCGTTACAGCCCTTTGGTGTTATACGATTGTGATTTCAATATTTATCTAAATTTTCACCTCTTATTAAAATGAAAATTTGACTATATTTTTTAGAAAAAAAATATTGGGAAAGGAATTACAAGGCAGAAAATTGAACCAACTAATTGAACTATTAAGATTTCTCAAAATTCGAGCACTTCACTTTAGTTTATATTTAGAAATTAACAATGAAATTACACTATTGAAGAGGGAAATTAACAAACGGAAACGAAAACTCGTGTTACAACTTACAACATGCTTAAAGGTTTTAATTAATAAAGGAAATATCACTCTTATATAAAAACAAAATACTACACCATACTTTATTAAATGAGTTTAATTTATATACATCAACAATATAATAAAGAAGATAAACAATGTAAACATTATTCTTTACAATACTAGAGATGTATATAAGTTAAACCCTCGAAATACATTAGAATCAAATAAATACATTATTCAATAATATTAGCACAATCTTAAAAGCAAGTTGATTATACTAAGGGGACTAAGATGTGCCATGAGAAGGATTAATCTTCTTCTTATCATTCTTGAAAGTGGACACCACAGTTTTACCTATCTTTTCAATAGCCATTTTCTTCACTGACTTCTTATCTTTCTTTGGAAACACACTTCCATTCTTTGATGTGCCTACTTTGCCCTTTCCATTATTCTCCATATCTCTTCTCTTACAAATAAAATAATTAATTAAATATGAAGGAGTATAGTGTATTATTGTTTTGTTGCTTTAACTTGTGATGCTTTGAGGAGTTCATGTGCTTAGGTATTTATAGGAGTTTAGGCTTTGTTTATGGTATTCTTCTTAATGTTTTCATGTAACTTCTTCGTGAATTTCTAAGTTGGCTCATGTAAGATTTTGAGAACATTGTTGTCTATTTCGTGCATGGAATGTGTGATTTGTGTGTGTGTGTGTTTTTGGCGTTCGTATATTTATATTTGTAAGTCTTGTGTTATTAAATTGTGTGAGTTCATATAGATGTGGTAATCACCCCGATGTTAATTATAATCGAATTATTCAGTACTCTTCTGCTTCAATTTTATGTGAAGGGGTTCAGAGTTAGTATGAGGGTTAACATATTTGATTTGATTGTGAATTCGAGTAAAGACTCTTTAAGTACTTTAAAACAAAATTTAATAATTTAATAATTACACGAAAAGTACTACAAATTAACATACACTACAACAAATTTGATTATTAGGGACAAATTATTTCGTCATTTATAAAGCATATTTCGTCACAAAAAAAATTGTGTGACGAAAAAAATTTCGTCAGTCAGTCGTCATTAAAGGTGCGTCACTAAATGTATATAAAGACGATTTAGTGCTTCGTCTCTAAAGAAGTTCCATTAACTACAAAACAAAAAAATCGTCACAAAATGCATAGCATTTGTGACGAATTTGATTGTCACAAAAAGTGTGTTTTTTTGTAGTTGATAGTATAATTTTGTCACTAAAAACGTTATTAACACCGACAAAACTATTTGGTCACTA
>JAJOOE010015827.1:0-14578 GCA_036250405.1 Solanum raphanifolium
ATTATTGAAAGCTATTGAAAGTCATTTCAATCCATTGAGAGACATTTTTAATCTTTTTGTGCTGCCCCATTTTAAAAAAACACCAACAGTGGTATCAAAGCCTCATTGATCTTAAGGGATCTGTGAAATCTTCCAAAAACTACCATACATTTTTAACCCGTAAGGGCTACCTTTTTAACCCATCAGGGCTACCCATTTTAACCCATCAAGGCTACCTTTTCAACCCGTGCTTTTTTCAACGCACAGGCTTTTCTAAATCATTTTTTAACCAAAATAATGGCAAGCAGCTGTCTCTCTTTGAATGCCCCACAAATTTTCACAGACGAAAACTATCAAATTTGGTCTTTGAGAATAAAATCATATTTTGAAACCTATGTGATATGTGAGGTTGTGATGGAAGAAAAACCCTTACAACCTCTCTCTGCAAATCATACAAAAGTTCAGATTAAAGCACTTTCAAAAAAACTTCTACACAAGACAATGTCATCGCATGTGTTTTTGAAGAACAAAATCAAAAGAAGAAAAAGAAAAAAGAAGAAATTTTGCAAGTTCTAAAACAATGAAAAAATCCAGCATCAACTACCAAAGCAAAAATCAAAAATTGAGGAGGAGCATTTTTTTCAATTGCGGTAACTAAAGCAAAGGAGGAGTGTTGAAGTTTGCTTTTAGTTACTGCATTAACTTTTAGCAAAATAAGTTATTTAGTTTGAATAAATTTGAATTTTGAATTTTAGTTAGTTTGTTTATGTTGTTGAGATATTTTAGGTTATTTAAATTTTAAATTATGCAGATTATATGTTTTATGTTGGCTATTTAAAGCCCATCAATGCTTAATAAAATTATTGAAAGCTATTGAAAGTCATTTCAATCCATTGAGAGACATTTTTAATCTTTTTGTGCTGCCCCATTTTTAAAAAACACCAACACTTCAAAACTCGGTGGATAATCCCCCCCCCCCCTCTACCCTTCACCACTTAAATATCGGGCTTCGCTTTGCATGGTGCAGTGAAATTAAAAGCGCGCCTAAGCACAAAAGCGAGGCGCAAATACACTTTGCTTCGCATGACCTAAGGCGAGGTTCATGTCAATGGGCCCTTCTAATTTTTTTATTTATTTAAAAAAAGGGGTCCTTTTAAATTATTATAAAGTGTATGTCCCAGTTCCCTAGACTACACTTAAGGAAGTCATAGAGTCTCTAAAAGACAAAAAAAATGATGAAGAACTATAAGAAGACGAGGAATTGAAGGCTTGAAGCACAAAAAAGAACAATCAGATTCTTCTTCTGCTGGCAGAACAAGCAGCAAGCAAATACAGGTATCTTCTTTCTCTAATTTCTTCTTACTTTTTACTGATTTCATAAATTGTTGATGCTAAAACATTCAATATTTCATACTCCTTTTTATCTTTGTAGAAAATTTAAAAATAAATGGGAATATGGGACACTTGTCTTTGTTTAATGACCGATGGTGTCTTAACTTTTATAATGATCAATGAAAATTTAATACTTGTAAGAGGATAATAACAAAGATAATTTTCTTAGAAGTCATATAGCCATAGTGGTGGACCCTATATATATGTAGTTGTATTTCATTGTTTGCTGTGTTATAATTGCATGCAAGGTTCTTTTATACTTTTTTTGTTGCAGCTTAAAAATAACAAAGAACTTGTCCAGTGTCCCCTTTTTTTGTTCTTGTTGTGTATTATTATTTATTATTTAGAAATTATAACTGCTATATTATAACCTTCTTTTTTTCCAGAAGTAGAAATGGCAGAGGACTTGTCTAAAGGCAATAGAAGGGATCCTGGTTGGAAATATAACTACTTGAAGGACCCTGATGACACTACAAGAGTCACGTGCAACTTTTGTGGAAAAACAACCACGGGTGGAATTAATCGGGCAAAACAACATTTGATCGGAAACTTTAGAAATGCAGCAAAGTGTAAAAAATGCCCAGAGGAGGTTAGAGAGGAACTGAAAAATTACATGGAGACAAAAAAAAAGAAGGAAATCTATACTAACGAGTTTCCCGAATTTGATGAGTTTGAATATCAAGACAATGTTGGTGGAGAAGATGAAGTCCAAGAGATCAATCATAAGAAAAGAGGCGGCGGAAGCTTTCCTAGTGGCTCTAATAAGAAACTGGCCAAAGGAAAGGGACCTATGGATGTATTTCTACAAAAGCGTGGAACACTTGGGCAAACAAATATCAAAGACTCATGTGATAAAGAAGCAAGAGCAATGACGATTCAAAAAGTAGCTCGCTTCTTTTATGATAATGGGATCCCATTCAATGTAGCTCGCTCAAAAAGTTTTAAGGAAGCAATTGAGGCTGTAGGAAGGTATGGTCCAAACTTGAAGCCTCCAAGCTACCATGAATTAAGAGTTCCATTACTTAGGAAGGAAGTTGAGTTGACCAATGAGATTATAAACAGACATAGAGAAGAATGGGTGAAGTATGGAACTTCCATTATGGCAGATGGTTGGACAGATAAAAAACAGAGAACTTTGATAAACTTTTTGGTGAATTCTCCACATGGAACAGTGTTCATTGAGTCGATAGATGCTTCCTCACTTGTTAAGACCGGAGAGAAGTTATGTGAATTGCTAGATAGATATGTGGAACGCGTTGGAGAACAGAATGTGGTTCAAATTGTAAGTGATAATGGTAGCAACTTTGTGTTGGCTGGTAAGAATTTATTGCTTTAAAAATCTAAGTTTTATGTTTTACTTTCTAATATCGATCAAAGTTTTGATTTCTAAATTTTAACATATCTATTTACCCTTTTTTTCTATAGGTCAACTGTTACAGAGAAAAAGACCACACATATTTTGGACGCCATGTGCAGCTCATTGTATAGATCTTATGTTAGAAGACATAGGGAAGATTCCTATCATCAAGAAGACCCTCCAAAAAGCAATTGCCCTTGTCGGTTTCATTTATGGACACTCAGGAGTCTTAAATATGATGAGAGATTTCACTAAACATAAAGAGTTGGTGAAATGTGGAATTACTCGATTTGCAACGAGTTTTCTGACTTTGCAACGGTTGCATTGTCAAAAAACAAATCTGCGAGCAATGTTTACATCTGACAAATGGGTGATTAGTAGGTGGGCTAAGTTACCAAGGGGGAAAAGTGCAACACATACTGTCTTGATGGCAACATTCTGGAGTCAGGTTTCTAATATTTTGAAGATAATGGGGCCTCTTGTTAAAGTGTTGCGATTAGCTGATAATGAGAAAAAACCTGCCATGGGGTACATTTATGAAACCATGGATAGAGCTAAGGAGGCTATTGCAAAGGCATTTGAAGGGAATACTGCAAAATATAAAGATATCTTTAAGATTATTGATGAAAGATGGCAATGCCAATTGCATCATCCATTACATGCTGCTGGACATTATTTAAATCCAGAGTTCTTCTTTCAAAATCCAGGTATTGAGAATTGTCAAGAAGTAACAGATGGGTTGTATGCTTGTATTGAAAAATTGGTTCCAAGCACTGAAGTACAAGACAAGATCATATCAGAGATACCATTGTACACAAGAGCTGAACAACAATTTGGCCTTCCTATTGCAAAAAGAGCTAGAACGAAAAGATCTCCTGGTAAGTGAATACAATAACATTAAAATTATTAATTATTTAGTTTATGTTTAAAAGTTTACTTAATAGTTAATACTTCTTACTTAGGTAATAACTTATACATAATGATGTCTACATAACACTTTTTACAGTTGAATGGTGGAATTTATATGGTAATTCAGCTCCCAATCTCCAAAAATTAGCCATTAGAATTTTGGGTTTAACAGCTAGTTCTGCTGGATGTGAGCGTAACTGGAGTGTGTTTGAGCATGTAAGTACTAAGTGCTCACATCATATTTATTAATTTTTCTTTGCATAGTTAATCAATTAGACTAATTTACTAACACTAACCAATGCAACAGATCCATACCAAAAAAAGAAACAGATTGGAGCATCAAAGATTGAATGATCTAGTGTTTGTTAAGTATAATCGTGCTTTAAAAGCTCGTTATGACTTGCGGAGTGTCATTGATCCAATCTCGTTGGATAACATTGATCATAGTAATGAATGGTTGGTTGGGAAGATGGGTATTAATATGGAAGCAGAAAATGAATTGGTGTTTGGTGATGACAACTTAACTTGGGGTGATGTTTCAAGAGCGTCGGGCAGTGAGGATGTGTTGGCATACACAAGGCGACAAAAGAGACAGTCGGAAGTTATTACAACTAATGCCTCAAGTTCCTGAGCTCCACGTGTTGACATAGAAGATGAGGTTGATTCAGATGAGTCAGGGGAAGAAGAGATTGAAGGCTATAAATCTAGTGATACTGATACCAATGAGAATCACCCTATTGAGGAAGATGATATGGAAGAATATTATTCTAGTGATTAGAAAGAAGTAGAATATATAAGCAACATATGTTTTGATAAACCAATCTTCATTATAAGCACTATATATTTACTATTTTTGTGTCTATTATGTTCTATAGTATATATATATATATATATATATATATATATTTTAAAAAATCTTCATAGTGCGCTTTTTTTTAATGAAGCCCACGCTTTTAGTGCACTTTGCGCTTTAAGCTCTATCAGGGCTTTAGCGCTTTTTTGCGCTTTTCGCTTTTGACAACACTGCAATCAACCTATATACCCCTATCGGTAGTCCCCTAGCCCCGTAGGCAGTCACATAGCCCTCTTAGGCATTAATATAGCCCCGTAGGCAGCACATAGATCTCTTAGGCATTAACATAGCTTATAGACAACTCATAGCCCTTTTAGGCAACAACATGACCCTATAGGAAGCAAAGAGCCTTCTTAAGCGTCCATATTGCCCTATAGGCAACTCATTGCCCTTTTAGGCATCCATATAGACATGTAGGCAGAACATAGCCCTTCTAGGCATAAATCACATTCCTGCAGCTAACCACAATAACCCCAAGGGAAACAATAACAATCCAGTCGCTAAAAGCAAGCAATTTAGTTATAAGCAACCTATACAAATAGCATCTAAGTCGTGTTCAACATAGGGACGCTACTAACTGAAAAAGAATCCCGACAAGGGAGGATTATATCAACTTAAGCAGCCAACAATCAACAATAATGGCTACAAGTGTAACAAGGATAACAACCCAATTACATTGCTCCTAAGCTTTAAGGAAAACATGTCGTAAGTATGGAATAGCCTTAACATACATTTTCAATGAACGTTCGAAAGACCGTAGTTCCTTCACAAAAGTTGTTCCTTATGTCCTAAGCTCCGCAAACACTATATATACACAACTGGTACGCACCTATAAACAGTTCATAATTAATCTTAAATCGGCAGATTTGCCATATTGCCCTAACTTGTCAAAACGTCCGTAAAAATTCATAAAAACAACCATAAAAGGGTCCCGAGATGATTACCTTAGTTAACCAAGTGTAAACCTTGAAGAAACACCAAAAACTACAAATTTATATCTTCAAAAACAAGCTCCAAACGCCGCTAATAGAAGGGAAAAATGATTTTCAAGTGTAGGGATTACATTTCTAGGCACGAGGGCAATGTTTAATGGTAGAAATCGTCAAAACTAACCTTCATCATGCTAGAACTCCATAAGAGCCTACTCTTAAGCTTTATCTCTGGTTTGGAACTGAAATGAAATGTTTCCATGGCTTAAAACGTTATATAAGCCGACATACCATATTTTTTACCTGACTCGGATTTTACCCCGGCAGTCCCTAGTAAAACCCTTATAACTTTTTACTCTGATGTTGGTTTGATACGGGGTTTTGTGCGTTGCAAACTAGACTCGTAGGCCTTCGATTTAATAGGTGATAGGCCTTCTAACTCTTTATATATTTTAAGAAAACATCCAAGACATTTGACCCAAATTTTAGAGAAATCTTTAAAAAGGAACTTACGGTAACTTTCGCCAATTTTTATTTTGCCACTTACTTAACTTCAAAACTTGAGATACAACCCTTGCATACTAAAAATATGACATACCACATCATTTTTAATTTATTATTCACCCTTCTTGTCTTTCCACGAAGATACGAGTTAATTTAGACATTTTGAAAGGTCGGGGTGTTACATCCTTCCCCCCTTAGAAACATTCGTCCTCGAATGAAAAACAAAAATAATCTGAGTCACGCGGTTAAGTTTTGCACTATCCAGGACCTAAAATGCAAATAGTCTAACATAGGCGTCTCATTTGATGACATAAATTGCTAAGCACTATAGCTCCGCAATAACAGTGCGAGCAAATATACAACGACAACAACAATACTAATAAGGAACAATATAAAAAAATCAGATAGGTATCTTACCTCACTGCACCAATATAAATTGATATGCCATCACCCTAGGATACGAAACAAATGAGGATATTTGGACCTCATGTCATCCTCAGCTTCCCAGGTCACCTTTTCTCTATTCTTATTTCTCCACAATACTTTAACCGAAGCCACCTCTTTGGTCCTCAATTTACGGACCTGCCGATCTTATACGGCAACTGGAGTTTCTTCGTAGGATAACTCTTTTGTGATCTGAACATCCTCAACTGGGACAACCTGAAAAAGGTCTCCTAGCCACTTCCGTAGCATAGATACATGGAAAACTGGATGAACAGATTCTAGCTCCGAAGGCAATTCTAAATGATAAGCCACTCGTCCTACCCTCCGAAGGATTCGGTATGGCCCAATGAATCTTGGACTAAGCTTGCCTTTTTTGCCAAATCTCATAACCCCCTTTATAGGCGAGACTTTTAAGAATACCCAGTCATCGACGCAAAACTCTAAGTCCTTTGGTCACACATCTGAGTATGACTTCTGTCGGCTTTGAGCTGTTAGCAACCTCTCCCGTATGAGCTTGACCTACTCCACTGTTTGTTGTACTAAGTCAGGTCCAATCAACCCTGACTCACCTACCTCGAACCATCTAATGGGGGATCTACATTTTCGCCTATACAAAGCCTCATAAGGTGTCATCCCAATGCTGGAATGATAACTATTATTGTATGTGAACTCTATAAGAGGTAAGTGGTCATCTCAACTCCCCTTGAGGTCTAACGCACACGCCCGTAGCATATCCTCGAGTGTCAAAATTGTGCACTCAGCCTGACCATCTGTCTGAGGATGAAAGGCTGTACTAAGATTAACATGTGTCCCCAGTCCTTTTAGGAAGTACTTCCAGAAGTTGGCGGTGAATTGTGCTCCTCTATCAGAGATAATAGATATTGGGTCACCGTGTAGCCTAACAATCTCCCTAATATAGATCCTTGCATAGTCTTTGGTCGTAAAAGTAGCCCTGACTGGTAAGAAGTGGGCTGATTTTGTTAGTCTATCAACAATTACCCAAATAGAGTGAAACTTGCGATGCGATCGAGGTAACCCTGTAATAAAATCCATATTAATTGCTTCCCACTTCCACAAAGGAATGACTATCTCCTGAACTAGCCCGGCGGGCTTTTGGTGCTCAACCTTCACCTATTGGCAGTTAGGACACTGTGCCACAAACTCAGCAACGTCTTTCTTCATCCCGTGCCACCAATAAATCTCCTTAATATCATGGTACATCTTCGTCGAACCAGAGTGAATAGAATAACGGGAATGATGAGCCTCTTCCATAATCCGATGCGGAACCCCTGCAATATTCGGAACACACAATCGACCATTATATTTAAGTACTCCATCTCCTGCTATATCAAATGTTAAAGTTTGTTGATTTTGAGCCTTGGCTCTGAGCTGCTCTAAGCTAGGATCCTCTTGTTGCCGTGATTTTACTTCTACAACTACAGATGATACAGCTGTGTCCTGAATTGTTACCTCACTATCTTCTGCCTCTAACAATCTGACTCCCAAGCTAGCTAACTGATGAAGCTCTCGCGCTAGCTCACGCTTCTCAACACCTAAATATGATAAACTACCTATAGATCTTCGACTGAGGGCATCAGCTACCACATTCGCCTTTCCTGGATGATATAAAATGTCCACGTCGTAGTCTTTCAGTAACTCAAACCATCGATGGTGTCGCAGATTTAACTCCTTCTGTCTAAAAATATATTGAAGGCTTTTATGATCTGTGAAGATGTCAATATGAACGCCACACAAATAGTGTCTCCAAATCTTTAACGCATGCACAACTGCAGCCAACTCTAAATCATGGGTCGGATAGTTCTTCTCATGCTTTCTCAACTGCCTTGAAGCATATGCAATAACTTTACCACGTTGCATTAGAACACATCCCAACCCAACACCAGAAGCATCACAATACACCGCATAGCCTTTTGAACCGTTTGGCAATGCAAGAATTGGTGCTGATGTCAACCTGTCCTTCAGCTCTTGGAAACTATTCTCGCAAGCCTCAGTCCACTGGAACTTTGCTGCTTTTTTAGTCAGCTTCGTTAATGGGGATGAAATTGAAGAAAATCCCTCTACAAACCTTTTGTAGTACCCAGCTAACCCTAAGAAACTACGAACCTCAGTCGGAGTCATGGGTCTGGGCTAAGTCTTTACGGCCTCAATCTTTTGTGTATCAACCGCAATGCCTGCATCTGATACAATATGGCCTAAGAAAGCTACAGAGTCTAACTATAACTCACACTTAGAAAAATTTTCATAAAGTTCTCGGTCTCGAAGAACCTGAAGGACTGCTCGCAGATGATTTGCATGCTCATCTTTTGAATGTGAATACACCAAAATATCATCAATAAATACAATCACAAACAAGTCTAGATACGACCTAAATATACTATTCATCAGGTCTATGAACACTGTTGGGGCATTACTTAATCCAAAAGACATTACCAAGAACTCAAAGTGTCCATATCTAGTTCTAAAAGTTGTATTTGGAACGTCTTTCTCTCAAACTTGTATCTGGTGGTACTCTGATCTTAAATCAATCTTTGAGAAACAGTTAGCACCTTGCAACTGATCAAATAAGTCATCTATCCTCGGAAGGGGATACTTATTCTTTATAGTTGCCTTATTCAGCTGTCGGTAATCGATACACATTCTTAGTGAGCCATTTTTTTTCCTTACGAACAACACTGGTGCACCCCATGGTGAAGCACTAGGCCGAATAAAGCCTTTATCCAGCAAGCCTTTCAGCTGATCCTTCAACTCCTTTAGCTCAGCAGGAGCCATTCTATAAGGAGGGATATATATGGGTTGTGTACTTGGTAGCATATCGATAGCAAAATCAATTTCCCATTTTGGAGGGATACTAGGGAATACATCTGGAAACTCATTAACTACCGGAATAGACCAAAGAGTCGGTGGTTCTGCATCTATATCATGAACGTGAACAAGATGATAAATACAACCCTTGGTAATCATCCTCCTCGCCTTAAGATAGGAAATAAACCTACCTTTCGGCGTTGCTGTATCGCTTTTCCATTCCCTGACTGCCTTTCCTGGAAATTGGAATCTAACAATCTTGGTCCGGCACTCAACATTAGCATAACAAGATGCTAACCAGTCCATACCCATAATGACGTCAAAATCGACCATCTCTAACTCTACGAGATCTACAGAGGTCTGACGGTTGATAATTTCTACCGTGCAACCTTGATAGACTCTCCTGGCAACAATAGACTCACCAACTAGTGTAGATACAATAAATGGTCGATCTAATGACTCTGCTACTATACATAACTTCCCCGCAATAAATGGAGTAACATAAGACAGAGTAGATCTAGGATCTATCAAAGCATAAACACAATGGGAGCAAATAATCAATGTACCTGTCACAACATCTGGTGATGACTCTGAGTCCTGTCGGTCGGTTAATGAATATGTACAGTTCTGTCCACTACCAGAACTAGATGCTCCCTCTCTGCCTCCGCCTCTACCTCTACGTGCTGAAGTCTGGGGTCCACGCCCTGTAGATTGTGTTGATGAGGAGGAACCTACTGCTGACCTGGTCGACTGAACTATACCACCATGACCTATGGTAGGGCAGTTTCTCCACCCATGCCCCTCCTGTCCACAAGAATAACAACATATGGAACCCTGTATGCACTTCCCGAAGTGCATACTACCGCAAGAAGCGCAACGCGGCGGGGCTGTCCTAGCCTGGCCTGAACCCCTCTGTTGCTGCGAGCCTAATGCTCGTAAACCTTCACCTGGGCCTGACTGTTCCTGACGATCAAATCTACTACCCTGGAATTGCTATGGTGGAGGTCTAGGTGGCCTAAAAGAATATCGGGGTCTGGGACCCTGAAAATCTCCATGCAAACCAGCGGGCGTAGCCCTCTTCTGTCTCTCTCTCACTTGACCCTCTCACTCATATACTGTAAATGTCGGCGATCCTCTATGCCTTGTGCAAATTCCTAAATTCGCGAGATATCCATATTATCATTTAGTACACCGGTAGAACAAGCATCGATATAGTCTGAGTTGAGCCCTCCCATAAATCTACGCACCCTTTCATGCATCGTATCAACAAATGTTGGTGCATATCTAGCCAATGAATCAAATCTCAGCCCGCACTCTCGAACACTCATGCTGCCCTGTCGAAAGTTCAGAAACTGGTCCACCCGGCCATCCCTAATCTCTCGAGGCAAATAGTGATCTATAAAGCTTCTGTAAAGCTATCCCAAATGTGTAGGGATGCATCTTTTCCCCTAGATCTCTCCCAACTCTCATACCACAATACTGCAACATCGCGCAATCGAAATGCTGCTAACTCAACTGACTCAGTCGCTAAGGCATGCATGACTCTAAAGATCCTATGAAGCTGATCAATAAAGTGCTGAGGGTCTTCTCTGTGATCTGTCCTTGTAAACTGTAGAGGATTCAAGGTAAGAAATTCACGAACTTTCGGGCCCTTCAGAAGGTCCGACAACATCTGGCGCAACTGGTTGGCACTGTGTAGCTACTAACTGTGCTAACATACATACTGCACTCTTGAAATCTTGATCAGATGGAATAGAAGGAACTAGAGGTGGTACTGTTGGTGGATCCGGAAGTCCTATAGCCCTCGGAGGCTCCTGAAGCGGTGGAGAAGCTATAGGGGGCTGAGAAGATGTCTCCCCCTGGGCCTCACAATGGGCTACCTCCACCTGTGGTACCTTGCTGGTACCCTCACTTGCAGTTGTATCTAGCCACTGGCTAGTTGTGGTCTGTCTAGTGTCCATCATCTCTATCTGCATACAAGTATCAATTATAAGCCAGAAACCTCAACCCTTAAGACACCGCTCTATAGCACGAGGTGAGCAAAAGAAGGATAGTCATTCTAACATGCCCAGTAGCTTCTTGCTTATCGAATGTGGTGCACAACACATTTATAAACAATACTCTACTAGACATGGCTTGCAGACTCCCTAGGATACAATGTTGCTCTGATACCAAGTTTGTCATACCCCAAACTCGAGGGGAGCAATTGGCTCATAATGCCAAAACTCAGGCCCGAGCTGACCCTGCTGAACCATTTGCTACTAGCGCATGACAGCCACACGCAATCAAGAAAACAAACAAGTATATCTCGGCTTAAAACTAAGCTCTCGGCCAGCAAGGCCCCTATCAACTGATCTATAAAAGAAACAGCTACTCCCAGAAGATCATATAAATAAATATCCAACTAGCACAGAAGTCCTGATTGGGCCGTCGAGGCCACCATGATATCTATAACAAAACTAAAAGCAGGTATATATCAATACAATAGATCAAACAGCTTACAAGCTTCAGCAAACCAACAACATAGACCAATATGACCATAACGAAGCTATACACCCCACACACTAGTCTACAAGCCTCTAAAAGGAGTAAAGATTAGCGGGATAAGGCCCCAGTCTACCCATAAAGATATATATAACAAAAGGTAACAAACCTCCCAACTCTGGCAGCTCCGGAGGAAAGGGGCTAGCCAACCGAATAAAAGTCAATCCTGCTGCTGAGGAGGTCTACTCGGTCGTCTGTCAGGACCTGCATGCATAAATGCAGCTCCCCCAAGGCAATGGGGGGTCAGTATAAAGTAATGTACAGAGTATGAAAGACAATAGACTAAGAGTAGGTATCCTAATATACTGGAATAATCTAATAAATAAATCAAGGATAAAATAAGTGTACTGACCTGCTCCTAAATCTAAACTTATCAAAAATAATAAAACAACAACCTAACCAAGCCCCCATAAGCTCGACAAGTACAACCAGCACACAAGACCACCTACTTAGGCCCCCATAAGCCCGGAAGGTGCCAATTAACCTATATACCCCTATCGGTAGTCCCCTAGCCCCGTAGGCAGTCACATAGCCCTCTTAGGCATTAATATAGCCCTGTAGGTAGCACATAGCTCTCTTAGGCATCAACATAGCTTATAGACAACTCATAGCCCTTTTAGGCAACAACATGACCCTGTAGGAAGCACATAACCTTTTTAGGCGTCAATATTGCCCTGTAGGCAACTCATACCCCTTTTAGGAATCCATATAGCCCTCTAGGCAGAACATAGCCCTTCTAGGCATAAATCACATTTATGCAGCTAACCACAATAGCCCCAAAGGAAACAATAACAATCCAGTCGCTAAAAGCAAGCAATTTAGTTATAAGCAACATGTACAAATAGCCTCTAAGTCGTGTCCAACATAGGGACGCTACTAACTGAATAAGAATCCCGACAAGGGAGAATTATATCAACTCAAGCAGCCAACAATCAACAATAATGGCTACAAGTGTAACAAGGATAACAACCCAATTACATTGCTCCTAAGCTTTAAGGAAAACATGTCGTAAGTATGGAATAACCTTAACATACTTTTCCAATAAACGTTCAAAAGACCGTAGTTCCTTCACGAAAGTTGTTCCTTATGTCCTAAGCTTCGCAAACACTATATATACACAACTGGTACGCACCTATAAACAGTTCATAATTAATCTTAAATCGACAGATTTGCCATATTTCCCCAACTTGTCGAAACGTCCGTAGAAATTCATAAAAACAACCATAAAAGGGTCCCGAGATGATTACCTTAGTTAACCAAGTGTAAACCTTGAAGAAACACAAAAACTACAAATTTATATCTTCAAAAACCAGATCCAAACGCAACTAATAGAAGGGAAAAATGATTGTCATGTGTAGGGATTACATTTCTAGTCACGGGGACAATGTTTAATGGTAGAAATCGTCAAAACTAACTTTCATCATGCTAGAACTCTATAGGAGCCTTCTCTTAAGCTTTATCTCTGGTTTGGAACTGAAATGAAATGTTTCCATGGCTTAAAACATTATATAAGCCGACATACCGTATTTTTGACCCGACCCGGATTCTGCCCCGGTAGTCCCTAGTAAAACCCTTATAACTTTTTACTCTGATGTCGATTTGATACGGGGTTTTGTGCGTTGCAAACTAGACTCGTAGGCCTTCGATTTAATGGGTGATAGGCCTTTTAACTCTTTATATATTGGGAGAAAACATTCAAGACATTTGACCCAAATTTAGAGAAATCTTTAAAAAAGAACTTACGATAACTTTCGCCAACTTTTATTTTGCCACTTACTTAACTTCAAAACTTGAGATACAACCCTTGACCACTTAAAATATGACATACCACATCATTTTTAATTTATTACTCACCCTCCTTGTCTTTCCACGAAGATACGAGTTAATTTAGACGTTTTGAAAGGTTGGGGTGTTACAACTATCACTATTTTCCTCCAAATATACTTGACACTTCAAAAGTCTCACTCTCTCGTAGTTGACATGACATGTCATTAAAGTCTTTTTTTTAATAATAGACTAATTTGATTCATTAAACTCATTTAACTAAAATAATTATCATATTAATTTTTTTTAAAAAATATTAGTTTATTAAGAATAAATCTTCATACTTAAGAATCTTTTATTATAATTAAATTTTTTATTTTTTTTATGTTATGAAGAATAGGTTTTTAAAACGTACTATAATATCATCAATTTTGAATACTTATAAACGTATACATTCAAAAAAATATCAATATACAAATCACTCATGAATGCTAACTTACATCAATTAATCATAAATTTTATAATGAATCAATATATTAAATGTCAATTAACTATTACAAAAATTAATTGTGTATTTTGAAATTCATGCTTACAATATTTTTTTCTTGAAAAAAAATAGAAAGTGAATAATATTATTACTATTTTTTATCCAAAAAAAATAAATACTAAATATCTCAAAAGTCTCATTCTATTCGAGTTGATATGTCATATTATTAAATCATCATTTTAAAATATAATAGACCTATTTAATTCATCAAACTTATGTCTCTACAAAACAAATATATAAATTACATGAGAATTTATGAAGATTATAAAAAAAAACTAATTCATTTATATTTTTTTACCAAACAAAATTCAATGAAAAAAGCTTTGTGTGCAATTATTACTTGGTAATTTTCAAAATCCCTAAGTAAATTATTTGAAAATTTTAAGCAATTTTTTTTCATAAAAGCATTCAAATAAATTTGTAAGGTTGACAAAAAAGTTGGTAAGAAAGAGAAGATTATTATTATTTTTTTAATTTTTATTCTTTTATTGCTATATTATATTATATTTTAACTTATCATACAATTAAACACC
>JAJOOE010015828.1:0-13336 GCA_036250405.1 Solanum raphanifolium
CAACTTATTTGGTTTATATTGCCACGTAAGCCGAAAAGTGGTAAAAAATTAATTAAAAAATAAGTTCGGGGGGGTAATAGGACCTTAGTAAAGGTTAGGTGTGTCTCAGGGATTTTGGGCATAGGCTGGGGGGGTATTTATGCATTTTCCCCTCATTTTCCTCTCATCTTAAATGTGAAAACATTTACTCTTGGAAATATTTAATTCCCATATATCATTTTAAAGAAAATGAACTTTACTCAACTTCAAAGCTTAATTCTGAAAAGAAAGTTTAAACATTTGTAAAAGACTTCTTAAAATATGGTTCATGCCGAATTATGGAGGTGAACGACTCAGTGCAAGGTCTTCAATAACCGTAGATAGAATTTAGTACTTGGACATCAAGAACTTCCATAATACTACTCACTTCAAGAATGCCCAATTCAAAGGGTTTATGCTGAATTTATGAGCATGAACTACTCTACTCAACGACTCAAAGATACTTCTCGTCTCAAGACGACTTGACTTATAATTTTCATGCGGAATTATGGGCATGAACAACTCAACTCATGGACTTCATGGGTAATAGGTAATAGTCCCATGATTAGGATTATAATCTCAAAGGGGATTAGGAACTCAATACTCACGACTTAGAACTTGAAGATATTACTCCTCTCAAAGGTACTCAACTAATGGAGTTCATGCGGAAGTTATAGGCTTGAACGACTCGAGGGTCTACATAATAACATGGAACTCATGTATACAACTCTTCTCATTCTATTATTTACTTCCTCAAAACTTAGTTCAAATCAATGATGGATCTCAAAAAATTCACAAATTAACTTAAAGGCTTTTCTTGAACTCTTCTCTTAACTCTCTCTTGAATGATAATTATGAATTCAAGAGTGTTGGTTCATGTCATGGAGGATCTCATGATGACAAGGTAGACTCATGAATACATTATATTCATCCTGATACTCACTTGCTCGAGTCTTGAAACAAGTTTCCAAAAGTTGTAGAAGACTCAACAAAGGGACTCAAACGGGCTTTCTTAGAATGTTCGAAAGAATTCTCAAAACTTAACTCTTAACTCTACCTTGAATTTGAATTATGAATTCAAGGTTATTATCATGTTAGGAATGACTTTAGGTGTTTAGAAGTAGCTTAGAGTAGTTAGAATCGAAAAGGAGTGAAGGTGCACTTTAAACGAACTCAAACGGGGAAACCGACGACAAACTAGATGGGGCAAGCGATGATGGCGCTATCGGTGGCGCGGGGCTCCAGCCCCTAAACTTCAGAGGAGGGTTTGTGGTGCTCTGGTTGGTGTATCGCGCCATGTCCCAACCCAGAAAATCCAACAAAATTCTTTGCTCGTTTTCTCACCCTATTTCGCCTCTGATCGAATGGTTTCTTCCCCAATCACTTGGATTCGATTACTTAACATAAGTACACTCTAATCTACTCAATACAGTCCTAAAAACACTCATTTTAATCTCAAGAAAATCATCAAAACCCAACACAACAATATTTAGAATGAACTTCAAGAACACCATCAAGAACTCAAATCTTACAAATTCAAGAATGAAATTTTGCGCTGAAAATAACTTGTTTGCCGTGTGGGTGAACAAAACCAACACTATGGAAGCTTACATACCTCTTAGGGATCAGACCCATGGCGCAAATCCGCATCAAGACGCAAGAATCTCGACGAACGCTTGATCCTCTCCTCTTTACACCTCTTTTCTCTCAACTAAAACCCTAGGCTAATTTTAAGATTATAAAACTGAACCTAATAGGATTAGACCCTTAAAATATTACAACAAACGAATTAAATCTGATTGGGTAAGGAAAAGACCAAAATACCTCTCATTATTTCCGGCTAACTTTCCTTAACTGGACAGCCTAACTTCAAAGGGCCATATCTCACCCATCCGACCTCGAAACTTAGCAAACTCGGTGGCGTTGGAAAGATAATTCAAAGGTATTTCCTACGGTAACTAGTAGGACACCTAATTCATCTTGAGCTAGGAGTTACGGTGGTTTAAAGTTAACCCAAAACTCATACTTTGCTTAACTGGCAAAATTTCAGATTTTGCTATTTTTAATTTAGTTCTTTTTGGAACTCAAGGTGCTACATCAAGTGACCTTCACACTTAAGAAATTTTTAATTCCTTGGTAAAATCTCACTCACTATTAAAAACGGTTCGAGACTTAGCTCAAATTTTTCTAGGGTGTTACAATATCTCCCCCTTGGGATCATTCGTCCTGTAATGACAACTGGACTCGGTTACTCTTACTAAGGTCTGCGTCTAATAGTATTCTCTTACTATATTCAAGCTTAACCCAAATTCTTAAGTTCGGGTTCTATACCTCGATAGGGAATC
Organism: Solanum raphanifolium; assembly: GCA_036250405.1. Classification (NCBI taxonomy): domain Eukaryota; kingdom Viridiplantae; phylum Streptophyta; class Magnoliopsida; order Solanales; family Solanaceae; genus Solanum; species Solanum raphanifolium. Next base: position 2,364 of record JAJOOE010015828.1, read on the forward strand.
TCATCCCAAGATTATTACTCCTTACCACCAAATTCAAGTTTAGTACTCTAGTAACTCCATGGACTCCTACTAACCAACTCCTTCAAATCCAACAAAGGGCTCTCATTTAACTATTTCTCTTGGTAAAACCTAATCCTCTTCTTCCTCATTGTTAATAACCTTAGATGGAATTATCACACCATCACTTACACGATAAGAACATCAACCTCCTCTTTTTAACATCACTCCATTACAAAAAGGACCTCTAAAAAGATATCCCCCAAACCTATGAATTCATTACCATCTTAATCTCAAACACTTGACTCGATTTCTCATCTTGTCATCTCCCCCCTTAGGTCTAAAGCAAACACTTGAAAGATATGGACATATTCCATCATCTCAAAATGGTCTACCTCTTCTTTAAATCTATCACTTGGGAGAAGTTTATCACATGCCTACCAAATTCTCTATAAGCATTACTTAGACCTCTTTCTAAGGTGCTTCTTTTAACCTCTTAATGCTCTTATCACTCTTGTGACTTAGCCATACTTCACTGCCCTTATCTAAAGGTTAGGGTCTCTCACTTGTACCACTCATATCTATTCCAGCTAACATTTCAATTCCTCACTTACTCTATGTCAAGTCTACCGGATCATATATCAAGGCTAACATCATCACACTTATATTCCCATTTTTTTTATCATGACACTCATCTCAAATTCAAGGTTAATATTTATTACTAAACCCAACTATCAATACGATTGCTCACCTACTATACTATACTTCATTACTTGATCAGTTCTATAAACTTATGTACATCATGACCCTCTCAAACATATCATAAGCATAGTTTATATCTATCCCTTCTTGAATACTCTGTGCTTCTATTCAACACATACACTTGGTCATTACCTATACAATGACACTTTATCGCAAACTCCTTTTTAGCTAAAAAAATCACTTTACCTTCTATGATGGAATCTTCACAACTCATCACTTCTTAGTCTACCCATAAGGAAAACTCCTCATTCATAACTTACTAGGTGCGTGACTCTACCAACATAGCTTGCCTCATTACTATCTCCCTTTCTAGGATTACTAAACCTCTGCATACATTCCTCTAACTATGGGATCTTTCACTACTACTGCTCATGATCTCATAGCTCATGCTACCTTTTCGGGTGAAATTACATCCCAAGCTCTAAACGTACTTTCTCATAAGGATCTCAGCTGAAAAAAGGCTTAGAGAATAGAGTACAACTCATTTTTAGCTCAAACGCATAATTCATATGAATATGAAGGCATTACACTGAAACTCAACACTTAGCTCATTCATTGGCTTCTCTCAAGCCCCTCTGGAGTCTCATGACTTTCTCAAGATTTTGCTAAGAACGACTCATCGACTAAGGACCGACTTTTCTGTTCAACCACCTCTAGTATGATGGGTAGTCGAATGAATGAATCTGAGAAATGCACGAGTAAGAATAAAATCTCTATGAGATAAATGTATTGCACGATTAAGAGTATAAAAGAAGGGAAACTTTTCTTAAATGTAAGTAGTCCCTCATTTATAGAAGTGGGGCCCTCACAACCATAAACAATAACCTACTGACACGGCTTTATATACACCCTAGGACACTTAAACTATGTGCTCTAATACCAAGTTTGTCATGACCCAAGCCTACACCCTGGACGTGGCCGGCACTCGAAGACCATAGTTGGTCCCCAAGCGAACCCTCATCCTAGCTGACTACAAGCGAAAAACTGATTCAAGCATACAAAGCTTAAAAACTAAAATAAAAGTTCATAAAACTTAAATTCAAACTTTAACTCAAATGAAAACTGTGAATAATAAAATATATTCAACTCGCCCCCAAATAGGCAACTTAAGTCTTTAAAACATTTAATAAAATAAATGAATAATAAAAACTTCTCAACTATACCTACTATCTATGAAGCCTCTAACTGATAAAGATGGAAGTCGGGATAAGACCCACAACATCCTGACTAAACTGAAAAGTAAATGAAATAATTCAGAAAATAAAGAGGCTCACCATAGCTAACTCGAACTCTCGAATGTATAAACGAAGCTCATGTTGATAATCCTGAATACATGTGTCTGTATCATGAAAAGATGTAGGCCAAATGGCTCAGTACGTGGAATGTATGAGCATGTAAAAGAAATTCTAAAACATAAACATAAGCTTGAAACTTGATAAAAAGGAAACATACTTACCTCTTTTCCAGCTTACTCAACACAAGGAATACTCAGGGATACTCGAAACTACTCAACTCAACTCAGAAGTACTCAAGAATAAGATACTCAACCCAAAGCTATGATACTCGACTTGAAATACTCAACTCTGGATACTCAACTCAATATAAATCAACAATACACATGGAATATATGGAAAGCTTTATGAAACAGTAAAACAACTTAGTTCGTTAAAGAAAATACAATGACAAACTCAATTTTACTTATATATAATAAAGTAATATAGTTTCTGTCGGAGTTTCTCTTACTGACAACCACCACTATGTGCCTAAGTGGTGATACAACGTCTTGCCCATGCTGCCAGAACTGTCCTATACTTTGCCGTCATATAGAATGCTTAACTTAGTGGATCCACTAACTTAACTTATATGGTCATCTAAAAAGTATGACCCATTAATACCCATGATGACTATATGGTTTATGTAGACTTGAGTTAATATGAACTCGCATCCTTATATCGGTGCTCAATACTACTCCCAAAAATATATTTAGCTTAAATGTTTTTAAAACAACTTCTTTCTTTGGTTTGATATAATTACTCAAAACTTAGCTTAAAAGCTCTCTTGGAATTGATGTTCCCTTTTTCTTGCTCAAAACACTTTTGCAAATCTCAGTTTCCTCTCATCTTAAATGTGATAACATTTTTACTCTTACTCTTTACTCAACTTCAAAGCTTAAGTCTTAAAACAAAGGTTAAACATTTGTAAAAGACTTCTTAAAATATGGTTCATGCCGAATTATGGACGTGAACGACTCAATGCAAGGTCTTCAATTACCGTAGATATAATTCAGTACTTGCAACTCAAGAACTTCCATAATACTACTCACATCAAAAATGCTCAACTCAGAGGTTTTGATGCGGAATTTATGAGCATGAACTACTCTACTCAACGACTCAAAGATACTTCTCTTCTCAAGACTGCTCGACTTATAATGTTCATGCGGAATTATGGGCATGAACAACTCAACTCATGGACTTCATGGGTAATAGGTAATAGTCCCATGATTAGGTTTATAATCTCAAAGGGGATTAGGAACTCAATACTCACGACTTAGAACTTGAAGATACTACTCCTCTTAAAGGTACTCAACTAATGGAGTTCATGCGGAAGTTATGGGCATAAACGACTCGACTCGAGGGTCTACATAATAACTTGGAACTCATGTATACAATCTTCTCATTCTCTTACTTACTTCCTCAAAACTTAGTTCAAATCAATGATGGATCTCAAAGAATTCACAAATTAAATCAAAGGCTTTTCTTGAACTCTATTCTTAATTCTCTCTTGAATGTGAATTATGAATTCAAGAGTGTTGGTTCATGTCATGGAGGATCTCATGATGACAAGGTAGACTCATGAATACATTATCTTCATCCTCATACTCACTTGCTCGAGTCTTGAAACAAGTTACTAGAAGTTGTAGAAGACTCAACAAAAGGACTCAAACGAGCTTTCTTAGAATGTTCGAAAGAATTCTCAAAACTTAACTCTTAACTCTACCTTGAATTTGAATTATGAATTCAAGGTTATTATCATGTTAGGATTGATTTTAGGTGTTTAGAAGTAGCTTAGAGTAGTTAGAATCAAAAATGAGTGAATTTGCAGTTTAAACAAACTCAAACGGGGCAACCGACGACAAACTGGATGGGGCAGGCGACCCTGGCGCTATGGATGGCGCGGGGCTCCAGCCCCTAAACTTCAGAGGAGAGTTTGGGGCGCTCTGGCTGGCGCATCACTTCAGGCCCTAACTCAGAAAATCCAACGAAATTCTTTGCTCGTTTTCTCACCCTATTTCGCCTAGAATCGAATGGTTTCTTCCCCAATCACTTGGATTCGATTACTTAACATAAGTACACTCTAATCTACTCAATACAGCCCTAAAAACACTCACTTTAATCTCAAGAAAATCATCAAAACCCAACACAACAAGATTTAGAATGAATTTCAAGAACACATATCAAGAACTCAAATCTTTCAAATTCAATAATGAAATTTTGCGCTGAAAATAACATGTTTGGCGTGTGGGTGAACAAACCCAACACTATGGAAGCTTACATACCTCTTAGGTATCAAACCCATGGCCAAAATCCGCATCAAGACGCAAGAATCTCGATGAACGCACGCTTGATCCTCTCCTCTTTTCACCTCTTTTCTCTTCTTTTTTCTCAACTAAAACCCTAGGCAAATTTTAGGATTATAAAACTGAACCTAATAGGATTAGACTATTAAAATATTACTAAAAACGAATTAAATTTGATTGGGTAAGGAAAAGACCAAAATACCTCTCACTATTTCCGGCTAACTTTCCTTAACTGGACAGCCTAACTTCAAAGGGCCATATCTAACTCATCCGACCTCGAAACATAGCAAACTCGGTGGCGTTGGAAAGATAATTCAAAGTTATTTCCTACGGTAACTGGTAGAACACCTAATTCATCCTGAGCTAGGAGTTATGGTCGTTTGAAGTTAACCCAAAACTCATACTTAGCTTAACTTGCAAAATTTCAGATTTTGCTATTTCAAATTTAGTTCTTTTTGGAACTCAAGGTGCTACATCTAGTGACCTTAACACTTAAGAAATTTTTATTTCCTTGGTAAATTCTCACTCACTTCGAAGAACGGTTTGAGACTTAGCTCAAAATTTTCTGGGGTGTTACAAAATATGATTGAGAAATATTTTTTGTAAGCTAGTTATTTTCTTCTTCTTCATAAATTTCCAGAAGGCTCTATAGTAGATTTTGTAAGTCTTCTAGTTTTTGTGACTGATCAGTGTTGTATTGAGGTCGGGTCTAGCCCCCCTCCACTCCTTTTTTAGCTAATACAACACACCCTATCCGGGTTTAAAAAAAAAAGTCTTGTGATGGTAGGTTTATTTTAACATAATACTTTAAGCACGAAACATAAAATTTATTTATAATTATTCAATCAAATTATAATTAGTATCTTCGATTCCATCTATATCAAAAGTAGAAACACATTCAATACTAAATTTTTGAGGTTGAACCCATTCAATTTAAATTTTCAACTCACCTTCTAACTCCGGAGTGAAATTGACGTAATAGCTAAGTAGTTGAATCCGTAAATATTGAAAGAATGGACCTTTATAAAATAGTTGTAATTCCTACACCATTAATCAGAAATTTGAGCTTAATTATAAAATGGAGAACGTTTTAATATAAAGTGTTGGATGTTTTTTATGACATTATCTAACGTGAATGTTCCAGATTTGTCTCCTTTTTTTTGCTTGCATATAAAAAATTCAAATTAATCAAGTAGTATAGTTTTGTATACTAAAGATGGCTAAAAAGAAAATGAAGATTGAATGTGTGGATCTTAGGTTATAATTAAGAATTTCACGATACCTATAATTTGTAATCAATTTATTTTAACAACTTTTTTACATCGCTGCCCCGACAGCGATTTTATTAAAAAAATAAAATTAACATCGCTGCCCCGACAAGGCTTTTCTAAGAAAAAACTTTTTTAAATTGAAATCGTTGCTATAACAGCGATTTTCTTTAAAAAGTTATATTTAAAAAAATAATTCAATTTTTGCATTATAAATATATTGCTGCCTTGAAGTGTTTTGTACTGTCATTTGCTTAAATGATTAATAGTGATTGCACATGCTTGGTTTCAGCTTAATTTCTTCAATATTATTCTATTGATTTTGGAATTTAATGAAATCGCTGCCTGGTAAGCGATTTTTTAATTAAAAAAAATTTAAACTTTTTAAAGAAAATCGCTACTATTGCAGCTATTTCAAAAAAAAAAATTTAATTCTTTTGACAAAATCGTTGCCGGCAGTGATTTTGAAGAACAAAGAAAAAATTTTGTTTGGACGAAATCGTTGTTGGGGCAGCGATTTTATGCGGAGTATCGGCGTTAATTTTGTCAGATGGAAATCGCTCCGTCAGGAGTGATTTTTCCCTTTTGGTTAAAAAAAATTGGTGTGCGCTTTTGGAATTTTTGTAAGCTAGTTATTTTCTTCTTCATAAATTTCCAAAAGGCTCTATAGTAGATTTTGTAAGTCTTCTAATTTTTGTGACTGATCAGTGTTGTATTGAGGTCGGGTCTAGCCCCTCTCTACTCCTTTTTTTGCTAATACAACACACCCTATCCTGGTAATTGATAAAAAAAAAAAAAAAAAAAGCCTTGTGATGATAGGTTTATTTTAACATAATACTTTAAGCACGAAACATAAAATTTATTTATAAATATTCACTAAAATTATAATTAGTATATTTGATTTCATCTATATCAAAAATAAAAACACATTCAATACTAAATTTTTTGAGGTTGAACCCATTCAATTTAAATTTTCAACTCACCTTCTAACTGCGGAGTGAAATTGACGTAATAGCTAAGTAGTTGAATCCGTAAATATAGAAAGAATGGACCTTTAAAGGCACAGTAAAATAGTTGTAATTCCTACACCATTAATCAGAAATTTGAGCTTAATTATAAAATGGAGAACGTTTTAATATAAAGTGTTGAATGTTTTTATGACATTATCTAACGTGAATGTTCCAGATCTGTCTCCTTTTTTTTGCTCGCACATAAAAAATTTAAATTAATCAAGTTAGTATAGTTTTGTATACTAAAGATGGCTATAAAGAAAATGAAGATTGAATGTGTGGATCTTAGGTTATAATCAAGAATTTCACGATACCTATAATTTGTAATCAGTTTATTTTAACAACTTTTTTACAACACTATTTTTACTACTTTTGATCACAATAAGATGCCTACATTAAAATGTTAACATGTCTGGAAGTCCAAACTTTAAATTTTTCAAAGGTGTAATACATAAATATGTCGGTTAATTTGATATCATCTGACAACTATAACGTCTAATTTGGGTGTGCACAAGTAGACACTTAAACGTGTATGAAGTTGAACAAGTGGAGACACGCATCCTATATGGCATAATACACATAGAATGTCACGTAGGATGCAAATTGCCACATAGGATGCTAAGTAGTACGTGTATGTCTACACAAATTAGAAAACCAAGACGAATATCTTCAGAATTCTTTTGTGTCACCATAGTCTAATAATTGTAATGTACCAGATTTTGAAGCTTTATCTGATTGTACATAACTACAAACAAGAACACCTTCAGTTCAACTCAACAGTAATCATCAATTAATTAAGATTGCAAATTAGTTGAAAAGTTTGATTGCATTTCAGATGAAACATTATTTTCCAAATCGCAATTATTTCATCAGCAATTTTAGGATGAGAAACTAAAGCTTAGTTGCTTAAACTAAAACTAAAACTAAAGTTGGGTGGTTTAAAATGTTGTCATTCTGTGCATACACTATACCATACATCTGAAATTATCCACGAAATTGTTGTATTCAAAGAGTTCTAACGTAGTTCTTGATTTTAGTTCAATTCTTGAACAATGGAGGTTGTGCCTTGTGAATTCTTTTGTGTTGTTGATCTTTGGTAAAAGTTATTTTTCCCAAAAGGATTGTTGGAATGCCTCATGTATTCATGTGAACTTCTTGAATATCCTAAATTTTTTATTCATCCACTTTATAATTAATAGGAGTATTCCTGTGAACTTCTTGAATATATTAAGTTTTTTATTCATCCACTTCATAATTAATAGGGGTAAAATGGTAAACTTACTATATCAATATTGTTTCCTTAATAGGTGTGTCAATTCAAAAGTGGACAAGTAATTAGGGACAGAGGGAGTATGATGTAAATTCAGATGTTCTCTCTCACACTCATGGCTAGGCGGGTTGCAATTTTTTTCGTCAACAATTGGTGAGTCCTCCTCATTCGGAGACTTCATAAAGTAGTAAGTAGTTAGAACTCTTATTTTAAACATAGATTGCTTTTGATGATAGTTACAGGCCATGTTCCACAAACTTACTTCATTTCACTCCAACTAGTAAGGCTTTGGTCCAGACATTAGTTATTTAGTTTTTGCATGAAAGTTTGGTCATCCTATGGAGTTACATAGTATGCATTTTGCCTAGTTAATTAATTATGTTTCAGGTTCCATTTGCAGTTCATAGAATGTTAGTTTAAGTGTTAGTTGTATGTCAATATTAAGGATTTGCTTGAGTATACTTGTGATTCAAAGTACCGCACACTTAAGATATAGACTCGGATCATGATGGTTGAACACTTCTTTAAAAAGCTATGTAGTCGATGTTGGGGTTTCCTCCAATGCTTATTCATGAATATCCCCAAGAAAATTATGTAACTGATCTTATAATTGTAGGGATTAGATAAGGTTGCTTGTGATTGGCTAAGACATGTTATTTTTAGACACTTGACGGCTTTTGACTGGTTCATGAGATTGACTAAAATTGTTATATCATTTGAACATGTGACATCACCTTATTAGTTTTGAATTTGACCTGAATATCAAGTCACCTTGACGTATAACATGAATTTGAGCTTGAAGCCTAAAATGAAGCTTTGATTTGAATTTAAATAAAAAATGTACTTATTTATTTCTAAAGAAAAAATTAATTATTCAATCCAAATAAACACGTATTTAAGCTAAGAAAAATCCCCTAATGCTAATGGTAATACAGAAAATTGAACTAAAACAACAACACTATGGAATTATTGGAAATATAAGTCGTTTATTGATGTCAATTCCAAACACTAATATTACAATGAAAGAAAACATCAACCACTTGAATAAAATGATTGGAACATCAAATCAACTAGCTGATAGGACTTTCATGAAAGAACTTAGATCGTCATACAGATGCAACAGACACGTGAGTTAGTCCCTTGTCAGCAAATCTCAGAAGAAATTTAAAAAGTTCATGGGGCTTAGACATCATGACCATATGGTCAGCGCCTTGGATCTCTTTCACTTCATCAGGTGGATTTCTTTCAATCATCAATTGTTGAAATTCTTTTTTTAGAAGTTTATCTTCCGGAGTAACAACAAACGCTCGCCTAATTGATCCATATCTTTTTCTCGAAAGAATTATCTCGTTAGAAACATCCTCCACACTGTAAAAAAATATTTCCCTTACTAGTGTAGTGGCCAACGCCAAATCCTAAAACCAAGAAAGAAAAATAAACCAATTTTACATCAGTTTCAAGTTGCAATCAAGTACTTGAATAAATATTTAATTTGTATTATGATTTTCTTACCTGAATTGGGCTCTGTTGGTAAACATTACTTGCTAAGTACTTCGGACCTAAAATGAAGGTTGGAGGATTCGAAGGCCCCTTATCGTATATAACACGATTATCAAGTTTCGATACTACTGCATTGCATAACTATAACGAAGTATATTTAGATACACTGCATTGCATAACATATTATCTCATGGCTAAATATCGGAATATAGAAATTGGTACCTCCATGTAGACAGTGCTTGCATTGATATTTGGACCAGGCATTAGACCAGCTACAAATACAGCACCTGAAATTTTTTCTGGAAAAAGTTCCATGGCTTTTGAAATGGCTAGACCACCAATGCTATGGCCAACAAGAACAACATTTTTATGTGCAGGAAGAGAAGTCATGAACTCGATTAACGGACTCAAGAAATCAGAAAAATGTGTGATTTCGGGGGCTGTTTCGAGTTAATTCCTGAAGCACCTAAGTCAAGAGCTGTGACATTATGCCCTGAAGATTTCATCAATGCTATAATTTTGTACCAAGACCAGGCTCCATGACATGCCTTATGAACCAACACAAAGTGCTTTGCAGCTTTTGGCCTTGACAAGGTTGCATTTACATATGGCAGGACAAGTATTAGAACTACTAGACTTGTTAGACAATTGCTTTTCTCCATATCTTGTTTTTTTCTTTGAAGAATGAGCATAAAATTTAAATTATTACATAACAACTTTATAATTCAAGGATTTGTCTTTTTCTAACTTACTTCCATGCAGAAGCAACCCCATATTGGTACAAAATTTACTCCTAGTCTCCTACTCTAATATCAATAATATCAAGTCAATAAATGGATGATAACATGTGTTTATACTAAGTCTTTTAAAATTTATTAATAATGATTAATCAAAAGCATAATACATAAATGTGTTTTTTTAATTTGTTTTCAGTTGACATCTATGTCCTTCAATTTTGGATGTGCACAAGTAGGCATGAAAATTTGTATAAAATTGAACAAGTAGACACATGCGTCCAACGTGTCATACACTCATAATATACATATGACACAAAATTATCACATAGAACGCCACGTTGGACTAATCATGTTCTATTTTTCAATTTTATACAAGTTGAAATGTCTACTTGTGCACGTCCAAAATTAGAGAGCAAGATGTCAATTAAGGCTAACTTAAAAGGCATGTTTATGTATTATGACTTAATCAATATATACATGTACACCATATTAAATCACTTAACTATAATTAAGTTATATATTTTAGAGTGAATATGTTATGTGCAAGTAAGTATTTACCACTCACGTTGCGCTATTATTTTAGGCATTGTAAGGAATCAGCAAGGTGTCGGTAAGTGGTAAGAATTTAATTTCAATTTCAGTACCTATATATCTCCAGTTTTATGGAATTAGATTGTGTTTGCAATGGAGTTCTCTAAGAAAAATTATATTCGGTTGATCAAAATGTTTGAAAAATATTTTTTCTAGTAAAACAAATTCCATAAAATAAAGAGAATGACTTTCCTAATGAAAGTAGAAAAAATAAGTTGTATAACTGACATTTTAAATTTATTGTCAGACCCTACTCATTCA
>JAJOOE010015829.1:0-14165 GCA_036250405.1 Solanum raphanifolium
CATACAGGACCTCAGTACGGAAAGGATGATTGGCGAAGGGCATGAGTGAGATGAACTTTATTATCTCAATTCTAACAAATCCATTACAATTTGTTCAATCTCAGACTCTCTAGATTTAATCCACAGACGATTGGGACATCCTAGTTTATCCAAACTTTAAAAGATGGTACCTATCTTGTCCAAGTTGTCTAAGTTCTATTGTGAGTCATGTCAATTGGGGAAGCACACCCGAGCTACTTTTCCACGTAGTCCTAATAATCGAGCAGAGTCTCTTTTTCATTTAGTTTATTATGATATTTGGGGTCTTAGTAGAGTCAATTCTATAATAGATTTTAAGTATTTTGTTACTTCATTGATGATTACTCAAGGTGCAGTTAGATGTTCTTAATGAAAGATCGTTCTGATTTATTTCCCATATATCAAACTTTCTGTGCTAAAATAAAAAACCAATTAGGTGTTTCTATTCACATTTTTTTATAGTGATAATGCACGTGAATATTTATTATCTCAATTTAAAAAAAATATGTCTTCCCATGAAATTCTTCGTCAGACATCTTGTCCTTACACTACATAATAAAATGGGATTACAGAGAGAAAGATAGGCATATTTTTTAGATTGCACATACTCTTCTTATGCAAGCAAATATTGCATTGCGATTTTGGGGGGACGCAATGGTCACATTTTGTTATCTGATTAAGTGTATGCCTTCCTCGACTATTCATAATCAGGTACCTCAGTCTGTTTTGTTTTCCAAGTCAACCTTATTCTCTCTTCACCTCGTGTATTTAGAAGCACATGTTTTTTCCATATACTCACTCCAGGAAAAGATAAATTCACTCCCCATGCTCTTAAAGGTGTCTTTCTCAGTTATTCAAGGATATAGAAGGGATATCGATGCTTATCACTGACCTCCAGTGATATCTTATGTCAGTTGATGTTACTTATTTGAAGGTAATATCTACTTTACATCCTCTTCTGTTAAATAATTAGACATTTATGAGGTTTTAGCAGTTCTATCTTTAGGGTATCCCACCATAGTCTATCCTTCCACATCATTTCCTATGACTCAATGTTCCTCCTTTACACCTCCACCACTATTAACCTATCATCATTGTCCGCCCTCAGATGATTCACGCCCTCTACCAAAATCCTTGCATGTTGAGGACTTGTCCACACATAGTCTTTCCATAGCTACTCGAAAGGTAATCACTCTACTCGTAACTCTCATTCTATCTATACTTATTTGAGCTATCATCGTTTTTCACTGACCCAGTCTGCCGTTGTATCATTACTATTGTTTATTCCTACGACTACATGTGAAGCTCTTTCTCATACAAGCTAGCAACAAGCTATAATTGAAGAGATGTCTGCCTTACACTCTAGTAGTACTTGAGATCTTGTTCCCCTGCCTTTAGATAAAATCTACAATTGGTTGTCAGTGGGTATATATGTTGAAGTTTGGACCTGATGGACAAATTGATTGCCTAAAATCTTGACTACTAGTCAAGAATTATACATAAATTTTGATCTTGACAATGGTGATACTTTCTCTTCTGTGGCCAAGATTTCTTCAGTCTGTCTCTTTTTATCCATGGTCGTGGCTCGTCATTGGCCTCTCTACCAATGGGATATTGAAAATGTCTTTCTTCATAGAGATCTCAAAGATGAGATATATATGGAGAAACCACCTGATTTTGTTGCTCATGGGGAGTCTAGTAACATAGTGTGCATACTACGACGAGCACTCTATGTCCTGAAGCTATCTCCTTAAGCATGATTTGGTAAGTTAAACATGGTTATTCAGGAGTTTGGCATGGTACGAAGTGAAGCTGATTATTCTTTGTTCTATTGTCACTCTGCTCCAAGTTTGTGCATGTATTTAGTAGTGTATGTTGATGACATAGTTATCACATGTAATGATGATGAGGGAATTACCAAATTGAAAAATAACCTTTTCCAGCACTTTTAGTCTAAGGATCTTGGTTGATTGAGGTACTTCTTAGACATTGAGGTTGCTTAATTCAAATCCGAAATTGTTATTTCATCAAGGAAGTATGCATTTGATATTCTTGAAGAGACAGTGATGACACATTGTAGGCCTATTGTCACGACTCAAAGTATACCCTAGTCGGACATGACCTTTAAGACCTTGTAAGGCCCTACACAAGCCACTTTACATACATACAATACAACATAATAAACAAAATTAGAGTATTTCAAATGAATAAAATAGTCTGATATTTAAAAACAGAAGTCCAACATTGTCTTGACAAGCCTTTATACAACATCAATAGGAGTGGTCGGAACGTAACCCATACACCACGTACAACAACCAAAAGTAAATGACATAAGAAAGCACTAAAGGTGACACAATCATTAGAGTATGAAGACTCACCAAGTCTTCAATCTCTAAGGTGATCAACTTGCCACGAACGGAGGGAGATGAGTCGTCAAACCCTATATTAGTGAAACAATGTAGGCACAAGTATGCATTAGTACATGGAATGTACTAAGTATGAGGGATATAAATAAAACATAAATCGTGATAATAAGGGGAGATAATCAAAAAATGAAATGCATGACCAAGCTAAACATAGTTAAAACTTTAAAGAAGAATCATGAATCATGAACATGGTCAATGCATCTTAAAATATAACAAAAGTTTCATAAAATATTTGAATATATCTTAGTTCATTTTGTGGGATATTTACTATTAACCGTCATAGATCAAGTGAGCTATAACGTGGAGTTTAGTGTCTTTCTCCCCCATCGAAGATATCCTTACTTGTCAGAGCAAGGGTAACTTTTAGCTTAGGTGGATCCACTAGCTATGTCACTTAAGACAACCGACGGGGGCACGTAGTTAGGGACAAGGAGATTGCTACTTGAGAGACGACCTCTACTAATAGGAGAGCCTCCATCTTAATATCCTCTCGGTGCTAAGTAAAATCCCAATGGAATTAGTCGTAATCATAAACATAGTATCATCCATGGAAAAACACAATTAAGGTACTAGTCTAAGATAAAAACATCATAGAATAACTCCTTAAATATTGAATAATGCATGAGTGAGAAAGCCTTTCACCAAATCATGATCCCTTGATGTGAGAAAACCTTTCACAATTGAATTGATGCTAATATTAAAGCAACATAAATCATAAGATATTCATTTTCATAAATCATGCATGTCTTTCATGAAAACATCATTCATAACCTCATAACTTCTTTATACATTCATATAATTAGGGTTCATAGTCAAAATCATGATCAATACATGAGTTCATATGGAATTGATTGGAAAATATGCAATTAAGTTTAGATAATCATAATATGATCAAAATCAAATAATTTAATCCATACAAATATAATCCATGAGGAATTGAATGAAAACCTAATCAATTTTGAGAAATTGAATTGGAGAATGTGGAGAAACTTTGGGACTCAACGGGTGAATGGAACCCAATGATCAACTCCCTTCATACCTTGAAATTGAAGCCCTAAGCAATTGGTGAAGAAAATGAGACTTGTACTTGAAGAAACCCTAGAATCCTTGAGAGCCTCGAAGAGAAAATCTTTGAGAGGAACTTTGGAAATTTTAGGGTAATGAAGGAGAATGGGTAGACTTAGGGGTAAAATCAGTTATAAGGTATTATTTATAGGCAAAACGACGTAGTATACAAGTTTGGTGCTTAGAAAAAAACCAAAACACCCTTTAAAAATAACTATCGGTTAGCCCTATGGTTGCGACCTACGGACCATACTGGTCAACCGTAGGTCGAGTGATTGAGGTCTAAATCTTGGGAAAATCCTACGACTCATTCCTACAGACTGTCAAAATTTCTACGGTTCGTAGAATCCGCCTGTAGAACCCAACTTTACACTCAAAATTTCACTAAATCTGGAACCTTTCTACAGGACCTTTCTATGGTCTGTAGTCCATTCGACGGACCGTCCTGGTCAATCGTAGAATGTGTTACTGGGGCTTGATTTTCAAAATAATTTTTTCACTTCCTACAAGACTGGTCTATGACCCATAGAACTTCATACGAACCATGGACTTATCTCGTGGAATTGAACTAGTAGCTCTCTTTGGACGTCTTTCCTCTTCTGAATTTCGAGGTGTTACACCTATTGATTTCCAATGGATTCAAATGTTAAGCTCCTATCAGTTTAGCGGGAGCCTCTTAGCGATCTAGGAAGATATAGAAGACTGATAGGAAAGTTGAATTATCTCACAGTAACTCGATCTGATATTACCTTCTCGGTTAGTGTCGTAAGTCAGTTCTTGAATTCTCCTTGTGATAGTCATTGGAATGCAGTTATTCGCATTCTTCGATACATAAAATATATTCCAAGGAAATGAATTCTTTATGAAGATCGATGACATGAAAGAATTATTGAATATTCAGATCCAAATTGGGTAGGGTCACCCTTTGATAGACGATCTACTTCTGGATATTGTATTCTAGTTGGGGGAAATTTGGTGGCTTGGAAAAATAAGAAAAAATTGTGGTTGCTAGATCTAATGCAGACGTAGAATACCAGGTTATGACAGTGGCAATATGTGAACTCATATGGATCAAGAAATTACTGAAGGAGTTGAAATTTGGAGATACTACAGAAATGGAACTTGTGTGCGATAATCAAGTTGCACTTCACATTGCATCGAATTCATTATTTCACGAGAGGATCAAAGACATAGAGATTGATTGTCATTTTGTTAGAGAAAAGGTACTTTCAGGAGACATAGTCACAAGGTTCATGCAATCAAGTGATCAGTTTCCTGACATATTCACCAAGTCCTAGCTAGTCCCAAAACAAGTTATATGCACCGGCTTGAGGGGGAGTGTTAGAATCCTAGGAATATTCTATAGCATAAGTGTACATATAGTAGGTAGATTTACTCCTAAATTTACTCTAGCTTAATTTGATATTGATTTGTATTGATTCGGTATTGATTTTCTTTCCTTTCAGGACATATATACTTAGTTATTTAAACTCCAATAGTTTGTGAAGATAATCAAGCTAAGTTCTTTCTTAAACTCTTTCTTTCTCACAGAAGGGATTTCAAAATAAAATTGTTTGTTGCTTCATTTTTCATAGATTTAGAGATTACAGGATAGCTTAGGTGATCTAGGTATTCGTGTATTATCCCTATTCCAAAATTTACAAATAACAATGTTTATTCATGTATCTCAGTCCGTTCTATTTACCGATTTATGTATTGGATACACAAACATTTTTTTTTTTTTAAAATAGTTTAGAACAGAATTATGTTTCAATAGAATTTAATAAAATAATTCAAATGAATATCTAAGAAATTAGTTTAAAACAAAATTGTGTTTCAATAAAGTTTAATAAAATAATTAAAATGAGCATCTTATTATTTTAAAAAAATAATTGCATTTCAACAAAATTTTATGTAAAAAATCATTTAAATTGATTGAGTGACTTTCTAAGTGAAATATCAACATATGAGTGACTTTGTACGTATAAAAAATCCATAGTTAAGTAACTTTGAAATTATAAAAGAAAGTTGAGTGACTTTTTGTAAAAAGAACTCTAGTTAAGTGACTTTCTATGAAAAGAATCCACAGTTGAGTGACTTTAGGGTTATAAAAGAAAGCTAAGCGACTTTTTGTGAAAAGAACCATTAGTTGAGTGACCATGTGAGATATTAGCTACGGACTTCTAGCTCCACCACTAAATCTCATCTATTGCAACTTGCCAGTAGACAAAATTCTATTCACCTTCTTAATTCTTCTTCTTTCTTTTGATCTCCTTTTTTTTGTGCGTGTGTAAATTCTTTTTCTAGTGAATAAAATATGTTGACAATGTTATGACATTTTTATCTTTTAACATGGAGAATCCCCCCACATTCATGCTTAACAACTCAAAAGAAATAAATCGAATTCACAAGTTATTGAATATTCGAATATTCGAATATTATCTTTCAAAATGGAAAGTATACAAGATGCTATAAAATAGAAGTGATGACGATTATATGGCGTTTCTACTTTGGAATTGCATCACAAGTTGTTGTCATTATTAGTATGATCCTAGGAATGGTTCACCTGGTGGAGTACATATTCCCATATTCATCTTACTCGAATTTTGATAAATGTTTATAATAAGGTGATACAACGATTCGATCTGGGAGCAGTGTTGGAGCCAAAATTTTTATTAAGGGGGTTCAAAATTTGAGAAGTAAACACACGAACTAATGGAAGGAGGTTTGACATCTATTATAGATATCTAAAAAATAATTTTAATCATGTATAAATAGTAATATTTTCCACCTAGTTCCTCCGCCCCTGTCTGGGAGAACCACATCCTAAAAGTATAGTTATTGAGTTGGGAGAATTCATGCTACCCCACGTCAACACATTCTTATATTGATGTGGGACTCAAGTTTCATACCTTGCAATGCGCATGCATACACGAGTTCAATATACATTTATAAATAATATTAATTTGACTGTCAACCCAATTATTATTGCATTATATTACTACTAAAAACAAAGATTTTTCCCATTCCGAATAAGTGAAAAAATTATGCTATAGACCTTGATTTTTTTCATTTATTTCCCACCAAACCAGCTCATTGGGAGAATGTATGGTAGAAAATAAATTCTCACTGAAATAGTGAGAAACTTCCTAATATTTCCGTAGGAAAACATTACTATTTTCTATTCTCATCGATTCAATCAAAATATCTATAGAAATAACGAACGAACATTTTTTGGTGAAAAAAGTCAGTGGAAAAATAGTAATTTTTAGCAATCTGTTGACTTTCGGTGATATAAAAATCCATAAAATTCAAATTCTGAATCCAACTTGTAATCAAATTAACCTGTTCAGGAAAAAGGTGACCATTTTTCCCATGTAAATAGACATTATGCATGATTCCTGTAATCCAAGTTGATGAAGGAATATCAGTTCGTATTTTACGCGAGAGATTGAAAACTTAACTTTTTTACTAATAATTCATAGAGATGACAATATTCATGTTACAAGAAAAATAATGAAGATTAATTAAACAAAGAACAATTGCAAAGGTCGCCAGCTAGATTGGTTAAGTGGAGTCTGGATATCAAATATACACATTTTATTTATGTCATGTGATAATGTACAAATATTCTATATTTGCTGGCTATTATTTTGGTGGATCAATACAAGATAATCAACTTTTAGCAGCAATAAATATACATATTAAGAAATAGTGATAAAGTCTTTATCGACATTAGTTAATTATTGTCATTAGATCTAGTGTCACTATAGGCTTTAGGTACATTTAGGCCTCATTTATTTGCGCTTAATGGAGGTCTGAATCTTAATCATTCATAGTCAGCCCATTAAGTGTGTTCAGTTTTTAGGTCAGAATCTTAATCATTCAGATTCATCCCATTAAGTCAATTTGTTTCCTTTTTAAAAAAAAAAAAAAAAAAACTCTGAATGCGTAAGTCAGAATGAATCAGATCTATAACAGTGTCTTAATACCATTCAAACTCTACTAAATTAATAAGTGGTTTTTTCTTAAATAAATTCATGTGATGGGGAAGCGTTACGTACAGTCCCACCATTTTTAAGGCATATTTTCGCATTTACAAGCTACTTTTAGGAATCATGTGACTTTCTTGTTTTTCCGTGGGTACTAGCCCACGGATCTTGCGCCTCAAAGCACCCAAAATTTTTGTCTGAAAATTTTATAAGGAACTCTATAATGAGCTGGGGAAGCGTTACATATAGTCTCACCATTTTTTTCAGGCATATTTTCGCATTTAGAAATATTTAGGAATTACGCGACTTTCTTTGTTTTTCGTGTGTACTTGGCACCTCAAAGCTCCCAAAAAATTTCACAGAATTTTTTTTATGAGGACCTCCGTAATGAGTTGGGGAACCACCACGAATACTCACACCATTTTAACGCCTATTTCCGCATTTACAGACCTTTTTAGGAATTACCCAATTTCCATAATTTTTCGTGCGTATTAGCCCATAAATCGGGTGTCTCGAAAACCCTTTTTTTTTTGAAAATTTTATGAGGACCTCTGTTATGAGTTGGGGAACGACCACATATACTCACACAATTTTTAACGCCTATTTCCGCATTTATAGACCTTTTTTAGGAATCACCCAAATTTCTCGATTTTTCATGTGTAGCACATGGATCTAGCATTCTTGGAGCACTCAAATTTTTTTTTTTGAAAAACATTATGAGGATCTCTGTAATAAGTTGGGGAACCACCATGTATACTCACACCATCTTAATGCCTATTTCCACATCTACAAACACTATTTTAGGAATTACGTGAATTCCTCGATTTTTCGTGTGTTAGCCCATGGATCTGGCGTCTCAGAGCACCTAACAGTTTTTTCTGAAAAAACTTTATGAGGACCTTCGTAATGACTTGGGGAACCATTACGTATACTCACACCATTTTTTAACTCCTATTTTCTTATTTCCAGGCCTTTTTTAAAAAAATTACCCAAGTTACTCGATTTTTTGTGTATATTAGCCCATGATCCTAACGCCTAGGAGCACCCAATTTTTTTTTCTAAAAAAACTTTATGAGGACCTCCGTAATAAGTTGGGGAACCACCACGTATACTCACACCATTTTTAACACCTATTTTCGCATTTACATGCCCTTTTTAGGAATTAACCAAATTTCTCTATTTTTCGTGTGTATTAGCACATGGATCTGGCGTCTCGGGGCAACCAAATTTTTTTTCTAAAAATACTTTATGAGGACCTCTGTAATGAGTTAGGGAACCACCACGTATACTCACACCATTTTAACGCCTATTTCTGCATTTATAGGTCCTTTGTTAGAAATTACCCAAGTTCCTTGATCTTCATGTGTATTATCCCATGGTTCTAGCTCCTCGGAACACCCTAAATTTTTTTCTTAAAAATCTTTATGAGGGCCTCTTTAAAGAGTTGCGGAACGACCACGTATACTTACACCATTTTTAACGCCTATTTTCGTTTTTACATGCCCCTTTTTAGGAATTACCCAAATCCTTGATTTGTTTTTGTGTATTAGACTATTAGCCCATAGATCTGTCACCTTGGACCACTCAAATTTATTTTTTTAAAACACTTTATGAGGACCTTCATAAGGAATTGGGGAACCACCACGTATACTCACAACATTTTTAAAGCCTATTTCCGCATTTACAAGTCCCTTTTTAGGAATTACCCAAATTTCTCAATTTTTCGTGTGTATTAGCCCATGGATCTCAAGCCTCGAAGCACAAATTTTTTTTTATAAAAAAACTTTATGAGGACCTCCGTATTGAGTTGGGGAACCACCATGTATACTTACACAATTTCTTTAATGCCTATTTCCGCTATTTACATGCTTTTTAGGAATTACCCAATTACCTCAATTTTTCATGTGTCTTATCCCATGGATCTGGCACTTCAGAGCACCCAATTTTTTTTACTTTTTATGAGGACCTCTGTTATGAGTTTGGGAACCACTGCGGCTACTCACTCTATTTTGAACGCCTATTTCCGCATTTACATGCCCTTATTTAGGAATTACCCAAATTCCTTGAATTTTCATGGATATTAGCCCATGGATCTTACACCCTATAGTAATCAAAACTTGTGTAACACCCCGGAATCTATTAGGCTAAACTAGGCCTAAGTGAAAGGGCTAGTGTAACACCTTGTATCCAAAAAGGGGAAAAACTAAGCAAATTTCAACAACACCAAGTTCCATCTACGGTGCCACCTACAGACCGTAGGTGGGACTACGACTCGTGGGTCATGGGGTCGTCGTTGGCCAGAAAACTCTGACAAGGAACCATGGCTCACCAGGACGGGCCATGGGTCAGATCACGGTCCGTCGACTGGGTCCGTAGGTCGTCACCTAGAGGTTAAGTTTAGGTGGATAAGGGTCTTTTTAAGTTTTAATTTAATAGAAGTGGTGTCATTTTTCCTAATTATAAAACACCTATATAAGTATTTTAACCCCCAAAATCCCCCATTCAAGTCATTCTCTCAAATAACAAAAGAAAACACAAAATTCCCTCTCAAATATTTTCTCTCTAGAAGTTGGAAGAAGAAGGAAGAAATTAGAGCTAGGTCAAGATCAAGTCTCCCAATCTTCAATATTTTGAGGGCATTGTGACTAAGGCATGATGTTGTTTCATCTATGGGATCCTTCCTGTCACGACCTAGGGTACCCCTTAGATGTAACAAGGCACATAGAACCCCAAAAGGCTCCATGTAAGCCACATAGCATATCATAACATAAGCATAGAACAATAAAGAGTAAAAACACATTTCAACTCTTAAAAGATTTTCATAAACGAAAGCGAAGGTCTAGACTTGTCTCAATATAGCCATCTATTACAATACTTGAATGAAATAGGGCCTAGCACATACAACATGTCCGAAAAGGGAAATACAATAAAGGAAACTACATCATGAGAAAAAGCCGTCCTTGAACCATGAGGACTCACCAACAAGCTTGGAAGGTAGCAAAGTCCAAGCTGTAGTCACTAGAATGATCACCTCGAGAACCGAACCATACACTTGGGGAAAATGTAGGAAACGTAGGGGTTAGCACAAAAATGTACTAAGTATGATAGCCAGGCATAAAATCATTGAAAACATGCTAAAAGGGACATTTTATTTGAATGCATGCAATTTACTAAGTTTGAACATCATGAAGATAGTGGAAACATAAGTCATAACCATAGTCAATACATTGATCATCATATCATAAGAGAAACCGTTCATAAATACCCTCAAAGCATACTTGTGCAATTTATGATTAAGACCCCATAAATCTCACTCATGCTAAGTAAACCTCTTTAGGCCAATATTCATATTCATTACCTTTAAGACCTTGAAGACTCGTATAAAAGCTTCTTGAGTAATCATAGTTCATAGTTCATATTCTTATTCTTGTTGTTATGGGAATAAGCCTTAACCGACATGAGAGCATGTGAGCTATACATGGACCCCCAATGATATCCACATTGAAAAGGGTTGTCCTACATGCCTAAGGTAGAACCATACTCTTAGCTTAGGTGGATCCTCTAGCTAAATAACCTATGCGGGCACATAGTTTATGGGATAAGGAGATTGCTACTAGAAATCCGGACTCAACTAAGGTAGAAAGTTTCCATCTCATAGACATACTCTGGGAATGCGGACTCAACTAGTGTAAAAGGTCCCATTGGGAAGCCAGACTCAACTAGTATAAAAGTTTCCATCTCTTATTCAAGATCCACTCGGTGCTAAGCATTACTTCCCATGGAATATATATTAAGTCATAACTTGATTCATTAATATAGCTCATTAGATCATGCGTGAGAATAACTTTTCACCGTCCATGTCTACATATAGATTCAATAGGTGAGAAAGCGTTTCAACCTTAGAATCTTCATATTGTGAGAAAACCTTTCACATCATATCATATTCATGCATAAGTGTGTATATGAGAATAACCTTTCAACAACACAACAACTAGATCATGATCATAGACACTTCACTCTCAAAATGTTCTTAAAGCATATATAAAGACTTCATAAACATGCATAATATCATAATTTTCCCTTTCAAGGATCAAAGCTCATATCGAATCAACACATCTAGAATTCACTACATTATACATGGATATTAACATAATTCAAGTAACCCAATTACTACAAGCATAATCTCATAATATCCTTCTTTCATCCACAAACCTACATCACAAGATCATAATTTGGGAATAAGGAAATTTCATGGGTTCTTGGGGATTTCAACATAAAAACCATAATAAATCATCAATTCAATCGTAATATAAAGTAATTCAAGCATTAGAATCATTTTTGAAAGGAATCCATGACTTTGGAATTAAACCCTAGCTTCTGGGGATTTCTATCTTTAAAATTAGGGTTTTGAAGGGGATCCATGGATGAATTCTATCCATGGATGAAGAGCTACCATACCTTGATCACAAAGCCCTATGAATTTGATGTGCAGACCCTAGCTTCTTCAACCCTAACACCAACTTCCTTCTTCTTCTTCTTCTTTGAGTTTTCTAGAGAGAGAATTTCTTTGGTGAGGATAAAGTTTGTGAATTGATTTGGGTTTTAGAAATAATGAGGTGAATAACTTAATTTAGTGGTATAAAATCCTTTTATATTTTGTCTAAATTAGGCTTAAATGACATCACTTAATATTAATTAAAACCGTAAAATCCCAAAGTGCCCCTAAATTTAATCCTAAAAACAAGCTCCCTTTCCCCATCCACGAGCCTCACTGACCCACGTGGCGTGGATTGACCCATGGGGTGTGGGTCCTGCCGTGGTCCACTGCTTTTGGGCAGTTTCCAGGGTCCTCCTCAAGGACCCATGGTTGGTCCTTGGGGGTCGTACCTTGACGTTCTAACACGAAACCCTCTATTTTTAAGTACGGGGAGTTACATCCATGACTCTAGCCCTTACGTTAAGCTCTAGTTTAGCCTACTAATTTCTGGAGTGTTACAATATCTCCCCTTTGGGAACATTCGTCCTCGAATGACGATCTAGACACCTTACGGAAGTAAAGACTCAAGACTATCAGCCCATCATACATGAAACATCAAAATAATGCACAATTCAAAGGAGGAAACATCAACTCCATCTCAAACATAATCAATGCATCACAAGGAAGTAGGAACTACATGTAACAACCCATTATGCATGAAAACACAACATTTCTCATATTCATAGGAGGAACTACCTTCTCCAAACTAAAAGCATGCTCAACAAAATCTCAAAGAACATTTATGCAATATGCTTCCAAAAAGCACAACTGAGCATGTTCAACAATTCATCTCATGAAGCATATAGGAAACTCTTACTCAATGCACAACAACATGAGGAAAATCAATCATAAAAACTCACTTTCTTACTAAACACGAATTTCTCAAGAACATGCATAACATAAGGAAATCATAGAAAAACACATATAACACACATGACTCCCAGAACAAGAAAACTCAAGAGGAACTACTTACCTCAAGCTTGAATAAAAGTAGAAGGAAAAAGATGTGGATATCAGGACTTCATATGGGCCTCGGCCTCCCAAGTAGCACCCTCAACTAAGTGATTTCTCCATAAAACCTTCACGAAGTTATTTCCTTGTTTCTCAATCTCTTGACTTGCCGGTCTAGGATCTCTACCGGAACCTCTTCATATGAAAGACTTTTGTCAACTCCCAACCCTTCTAGGGGAATAATGGATGCCGGATCTCCAATACACTTCTTCATCATAGAAACATGAAATACCGGATGAACCGGGGCCAACTCATTTGGCAAATCCAACTCATAGGAAACCTTTCTGTAACACCCCGTAGTTTAATAGACCATCTAGGGTTAAGTTAGAGGGCTACAAGTCAAGATTAGAGGGCATGAGCCAAGGCAAGCAGGCAAGGGCCAAAGCTGCCCCAAGCTTGCCATGGCACTGCCTAAGACCACGAGAGCCTTCACGTTTCGTGGTGGCTCCACAGAAGGGATTTCAAAATAAAATTGTTTGCTGCTTCATTTTTCATAGATTTAGAGATTACAAGATAGCTTAGGTGATCTAGGTATTCGTGTATTATCCCTATTCCAAAATTTACAAATAACAATGTCAAGCTTGGCACTGCCTAAGACCACGAAAGCCTTCACGTTTCGTGGTGGCTCCACAAAAGGGATTTCAAAATAAAATTGTTTGTTGCTTCATTTTTCATAGATTTAGAGATTACAAGATAGCTTAGGTGATCTAGGTATTCGTGTATTATCCCTATTCCAAAATTTACAAATAACAATGTCAAGCTTGGCACTGCCTAAGACCACGAAAGCCTTCACGTTTCGTGGTGGCTCCACAAAAGGGATTTCAAAATAAAATTGTTTGTTGCTTCATTTTTCATAGATTTAGAGATTACAAGATAGCTTAGGTGATCTAGGTATTCGTGTATTATCCCTATTCCAAAATTTACAAATAACAATGTCAAGCTTGGCACTGCCTAAGACCACGAAAGCCTTCACGTTTCGTGGTGGCTCCACAAAAGGGATTTCAAAATAAAATTGTTTGTTGCTTCATTTTTCATAGATTTAGAGATTACAAGATAGCTTAGGTGATCTAGGTATTCGTGTATTATCCCTATTCCAAAATTTACAAATAACAATGT
>JAJOOE010015830.1:0-11411 GCA_036250405.1 Solanum raphanifolium
TTCGTGATGCAGGTCCGGGCACTAGTAGCCAGCGTTGATCGAGCTTGGAGCAGACTGATCCGGAGACGGGAGTGAGCACACGACGTTTTGTACTATTTCAGTCTCCATCTGTATATATAAACTTGTCTTTTACCTTTCGAGATAGTCCAGTCTCTGTTGTCCATTTTTGGGACTTGTACTCATTTTGTAGTAGCTCTGTACTAGTGACTTCCAGGTTTTGGGAGGGATCTTTATTTGTATATATGTTTTGGTTTGCTTTTGCCTATTTATATTGTTATTTGCCTACTCTTGTTTAGCTTCTGCCCTCAAACCCATTACTTGTTGTTCCGGGTTAAGGGTTGGCTTACCTATTGGTGGGTTATAGTAGGTGCCATCATGACTTGAGAAATCGGGTCGTGACACCTATTCCTAGATATTTCATTTTAAAACAAGAGTACACCACTAAAATAAAAAATAAGAAAGAAAGTATAGTAAGTGGAAATTAATCCCTAATCTTTTAGTTAAATAATTCAACATCCAACCAACTATATTATTTAGTATTCTTATAACAATATTGTTAGTATATAATATTATACCAATTTTTAAAAAAATGAATAAAAAAAAAAACTAATTTTATGTAGAAACTACAAATTCAAGTGCCTTAATTTTTAACATGTAATTAAATTAGCTGTTGGTGTTAAAAGGCAAACATGGGTTTGGTGTTTAGTCGTTTTCAAAATAGTACAGGTCCATGTGAGGGAGAGTTAATAGTAGTACCTCAAAGCTGTGGAAATAT
This sequence comes from Solanum raphanifolium, assembly GCA_036250405.1. Taxonomy (NCBI): domain Eukaryota; kingdom Viridiplantae; phylum Streptophyta; class Magnoliopsida; order Solanales; family Solanaceae; genus Solanum; species Solanum raphanifolium. Next base: position 776 of record JAJOOE010015830.1, read on the forward strand.
CTTTTGGGTTTCACACCTGATATTCGGTATCTGAATTCACACGGGTAAAATATATCCTACAAAAGGCATGTTACTTGAACTCGAAATATTTGGTTAAAGAAGAAGACTAATTATCATTCTACCACAACTTTTAGTGCCTCCCCGTTTACTAGTACCTTTTAATACCTAAACATGTCTTTCAACTTGGTTTCAACTAACATATTTATTGTTCAATTTTTAGTGTGTACAAGTAGATATTTAAATTTATATAAAACTGAACACAAATAAACACATTATGCCAAGTAGAACGTGTACGTCTACTTGTTCAATTTTATACAAATTTAAATATCTACTTATGCACATCCAAAATTAAATGACATAAATGTCTACTGAAATCAATAAAATAATATATTTATATATTATACCTTTATTTTTTCATCGAAAAAAATATTTGGGGTGGGTGAGAGTTATTATGGAATAGTACTATTATGTGTAAATTGTTTAGTCCATGTGAGGTAGAATTAATAGTAGTACCTAACTCAAAGCCGTGCAATTATCAACTTTCAACTTTCTCTCTTCTATTCATTTACTCTCAACCTATTTTCATTCTATATTTGCTTCCTTGTAACTAAAAAAATCTAGCAAAAGTAATTCCTAATTAATAATTATGGTTCAAATGATTTTCTTTTACTATCTTTCTTTGCAAGTAGATCCATATGTCAAACTCTTCATCATATGCGCTACCAATTGAATAATAATGAATAAACTAATTATCCTACCAATTAAAAAATTGTGATTTTAAAAAAAGAAATCTAAAACTATAATATATATGTGTGTGTGCGCAAATCATTCTTCAATTATACAATCATCATCTCTTTAAATCTATTCAAATATTGTAATCAAACTATATTATATAATTATAAAGTTAGTGTCAATCACCAAGTGACTGTTTGAGAGCACAATCACATACTGACGACATATTAATCATTATTATAAAAATATTATTTATCATATTTGCTTGAAGAATGGTAATACATACATAAATAAAATATTAAAAAAAACACGTCCAAAATACATAAAAATGAAAAGAAACTTGAGAATGAAATACTTCTTACCTTCATATACTTCTTTTTTGTTGCATGTTAGTTAATTCACAAACCAATATAACAAAGAAGAGAATATAATCTTGAATGAGAATCTTCATGAAACTAAATATGAATTTATATAGGTAAAATAGAGGAAATGATAATAAAGACTTGAGAATGAAATGTTTCTTACCCCGTGTGCTTCTTTTTCAATTTGTTACATGTTAGTTAATTTACAAACTAGTATGATGAATAAGAGAAAGAATATTTTTGAATGTGAATCTTCATGAAATTAAAATATGTTATGAATATTATTAAAATTACAAATTAAAGAGGTATAAGTGATGGGTAATTATTCTTTGTACTTAAATAAATTAATTAGTAAAGAGAAAAATACTTAAAATATTAAAAAATATTATTTTATACAAATTTAAATAATATTTACTTGTGTACATCCAAAGTTAGATGACATAAATATCTGTTGAAGCCAAATTTAAAGGAGTATGTATTTATGGTTTATGTCTATTTTTTCATCTGTTCTGAAAAAAAGTTTTTGGGGTGGGTGAGAGTTGTAATGGAATAGTACAATTATTAGTCACTTCCAAAATAGTAGAGTTAATACCTGAAAGTGGTGCTATTATCAGTTTTGAATTTCGTCTCTTGCATTCATTCACTCTCAGCCTATTTTCATTCTACCTTTGCTTTTCTTCCTTGTAACCAAAAATTATGGAAACTTTATATACTTTGGTGGGGAATGTCACTGGTTGGTTGATGCAGCCAATGGAGCAAGGGATTGGGTATTTATATTACTACAACACTAACATCACATCTATGGGAAATGAATCTGAGAAGCTGAAGAAAAGAAAAAGGGAGGTGCAGCAAGAAGAGGAAATTGCCCGGAGAAACTTGCAATGCATTTCACGCAATGGCGAGGATTGGTTAAAAAGTGTTGATTCCACTATTGCACAAGTGGAAAGTGTAATGGGAGGTACAACTGAGGTTGAAAGGGGTTACTTTAATGGTTGGTGTCCAAACTTGAAGTCACGTTACTCCCTCAGCAAGAGAGCTAAGAAAATTACAGAGGAGTTGACTACACTTCAAAATACTGATCTCCTTTGATCGTCAAAGTGAGGCTATATATAGTAACAATGGTGAGGAGTTGGACTCCAGAAAATTGAAAGAGGAAGAGGTCATGGCAGCTGTGAGAGATAAAGGGGTCACTATGATTGGGATATGTGGTCTGGGTGGTGTTGGTAAAACAACACTCGCTGAGAAAATCAGACTAAAGGAGAAACAACAAGGGTTCTTCAAAGATGTCGTCATGGTAACTGTCAGTCAACAACCAGACTGGATAAAACTTCAGGGTGAGATCGCAGCGGGACTCGGGCTGACATTAGAAGGGGATAATTTGTTGATTCGTGGAGATCGGCTGCGTACAAGGTTAATGGATCAGAACAGCCGCAACCTTATAATCTTGGATGATGTTTGGGAGTCTCTTCATGATCTAGACAAACATGGAATTCCCAGCGGTAGCAACCACAACCATCAGTGCAAAGTGATATTGACGACACGTTTCCGAAATGTTTGTGAAGAAATGAAAGCTAAGAAGATCATGGAAGTTGGTACGTTATCCGAAGAGGAAGCATGGTCCCTTTTCAGTCAGAAAGTTGGTGATTTTGGCAACGATCCTTCTCTGATTGACATAGCAGAAGAGGTTGCCAAAGAATGCAAGGGGCTGCCGCTTGCAATTATTATACTTGCAGGTGCACTTAAGAGTAAAACCAAGCCTTCGTGGAAGGATGCCCTTGGACAATTACATCGTGCAGAAGCAAAAAATATCCCTGGAGTGCACGATAAGGTGTATAAATCTCTGAGGCTAAGCTATGATTACTTGGGAGAAAATGATGCAAAGAAGCTCTTTTTGTTCATTGTTCCAGGAAGATAGTAATATTTGGATTGAAGAATTGCTTAAGTATGGAATGGGGCTTCGCATCTTTTCGGGAATTGAAAGTTTAGAAGATGCAAGAAATAGGTTGTGTCTTCTGTTAGAAATATTGAAAGATGCTTTCTTGTTATCCCAAGGTTCAGACAAAAATCATGTGAAAATGCATGATGTGGTCTGAGATGTGGCTATAAGTATTGCGTCTGAAGGAGAGCATAACTTTATGGTAAGTCACGATGTTAACTCGGAAGAATTCCCAAGAAGAACTTCTTATGAGCATTTCAGTCACATGTCAATAGTTGCAAATAAATTTAATGAGCATCCTAGACCAATAATTTGCACAAAACTGAAGCTTTTAATGTTGAAACTCCGTTTTAAAGATCCATTCAAACTACAGGACGATTTTTTTGATGAAATGAGAAACCTCAATGTCTTGAGCCTGAGGGAACACAGATTTAAGAAGTCCATTCTGCCTTTTCCAGAATCCATTCGGAGGTTGTCTAGTCTGAGGACACTGTGTCTTAGTAATTTAAGGTTGGATGATATATCCTTTATTGGGGAACTTGTAGAATTAGAAATTCTGAGCATAAGACATTGTGAGTTAGATGAGCTGCCAGAGGAGATAGGAAAATTGACCAGTCTAATTATGTTAGAGCTACGGAATAAGTATAGAGCACTTAAAAGGATTTCAGCAAGGGTGTTATCAAGATTACTAGCTCAATTGGAGGAACTACATATGGTGGGAGTAAAAGATTTGAGTGATGTGATGTACAGTAACCTTGGCCTTCCCTCCAAGTTGACACGGTACACTCTTAAAGTGGATGGAGATATTTATAGTGATGATTACGACAAGAGTATTGCTTTAAAGGTCACGGAGACTTCTCCATTGGGTGATTGGATCTGCCACCTGTTGAAGGAGAGTGAATCTGTATCTTCAATGGGAAAGGGTTCTAATAATGTGTTGACTGAGTTGCAGCTGAATGAATTTCAGAACGTTAAAATTCTCAGACTCTCTTGTGATTTAGTGACACATTTATTGAAGACAATGCATGAAGTAATCAAGTTCCCCAATTTATATAACTTGGAGCTTGCAGCTCTGCATTGCCTGACTCACATTTGCAGTGACAATGTTCAGCGCATTGAGTTCCCTCAGTTACGGAAAATGCACTTCTATAGGTTACCTGAGTTCCAAAGTTTCTTTCCTACAGCCATCAATGACTCAAATCCTCTTTTTGATGAAAAGGTTAGCTTCTTATCACAAAAATATTGCTTACAAAGTGTATTGCTTTGATATATCCCTTTTGTCTGACAAGTGAAAAAATAATTTTAAATTAATTTTTTAATTTGTTATTTAAAAAATCCATATAAGGCTATATTTTATGTGAATTTTTGTGACTTTTTTTATTCAACGGTTAATTTAAGTTTTAAATATCTCCCTTATAAATATATTAACTTATCATTATTTGAGTTTCATATTCTTATTTCATTTTTTTAGTGTGAAAATAAATAGATATGGAAAAGAAAAAAAAAGGAAGAACAAATTTTAAGACTTTTTTTTTTTTTGCAGCTATATTGTGATTTATTTTTTGAAAAAAGGTCAATAATGCCTCACTTACCTAAAATGATAAAAAATACCCTCAATTTATAGTTTAGTCCAAAAATGTTCTTGCCCTCACTACTTTAGTAAGAAAATGTTCTTGCCGTTGATAGTTTGTTCTGGAAATGTTCCTATTGTTACTACTTGAGTCAAAAATATTTCTTTCCGCATAAATATATTATTTCTTTTCTTTTTGAACAAATCTTATTTCTATTAAAAGATATTACTTTTAAAGTACTCTATTATTGTTTTCTTTATTTTAAAATTACTTTAACTATTAAAAAATGTACCCTTTATACTCATAATATATATCTTATATATAAGATCATAGTAAATCAACCATTAATTTTTATTTTGATATTTATAATAAAATAAGAAATCTTTTTAGTATTTTTTTTTTCCAATTGAAGTAGGATTAACATTTGCTAATAAAAAAAATATCATTAGGAAAAGAATGTGTATATTCAAAAAGAAAATAAATAATATATTTATTTGTTAATAAAATTGGTGCATATATACATCTACCGTCTAATTTATGGTGCATATTTATCATTTTCGTTAAAAAAATTATATTTATTTAATTAAAAAGTATATAATAGTAATTTTTTAATTTAAAAAATGTCGTGTGCTTTTCAAAGTTACCTCTACCGCTCTAGACTCAGCCCAAATGGAAAAAAATACTAATGTATTTGACATACTAAAAAACTTTTTTAAATATGAAACAAGATCATATACAATTTATATATATATATATATATATGGCTTTTTAAAAAATATATAAATAAATGTGTGTAAGCACTTTTGGCTTCTCCACTCAATAGCTCCAACTGTATCTGCAACAAAGTTTGATACTTCAAAGCTCGCAGGTTTCTTGTCCCAACCTGGAATATCTACACATCTGGAGGGCTAACAGCATAAGTGCTCTATGCTCTCACCTACTTCCAACTGACTACTTCACCAAACTTCAAAAATTGGAAGTATCATTTTGTGGAAAATTGAGAAACTTGATGTCTCCATCAGTGGCTAAAGGTCTTCTGAATCTCCAAGTGTTATCCATAGACAACTGTGAATCAATGGAAGAAGTGATCACAAAAGGGGAAGGAATCATGACCGTATTTCCCCTGTTGGAAAAGCTGGAGCTTCGCAAGCTGCCTAAGCTGGGGCATTTCTTTCTGACAGAGCATGCTCTTGAATTTCCATTTCTCAATAACGTGTCTATTCGCGGCTGCCCTGAAATGAAGACGTTTGTCAAACAGGGAATATCTGTGAGTGCACCGAGTCTAGAATGGGTGAAATTCAATTATGAGAAGGTGAAAGTAGATGATCTGAATAAACGGATACAGCAGAGGTTCAATAACAAGGTATGTCTTATTCCGCTAGCTATATAACTAATTGCTACATATTCTAATTAGGTTCTACTGCTCTCTTTCCGTTTTAGATACTTCATCAACTTTCTTGTACTTAATAAGCTAGTCATCTCTCTCTTCTTTTGCATTCTCTGTTTCCTGCAGGAACAAGAAGCTAGTGATGACGTCGAAGCTAGTGATGTGGCTTTCAAAAATGTCATGTGGCTTTCAAAAAAATAGCTCTATCTGCAACAATGTTTGATACTTCAAAGCTCGTAGGTTTCTTGTCCCAACCTAGAAGAGATACACATCAGTGAGGCTGACAGCATAAGTGCTCTATGCTCTCACCAACTTCCAACTGACTACTTCACCAAACATCAAGCATTGAGAGTATCATATTGTGGAAAATTGAGAAATTTGATGTCTCCATCAGCGGCCAAAGGTCTTCTGAATCTCCAAGTGTTATCCATAGGAGGCTGTGAATCAATGGAAGAAGTGATCACAAAAGGAGAAGGAATCATGACCTTATTTCCTCGATTGGAAGCGCTGATGTTTTGCAATCTGCCTAAGCTGGGGCATTTCTTTCTGACAGAGCACGCTCTTGAATTTCCATTACTCAGAATTGTGTCTATTCATGACTGCCCTGGAATGAAGACGTTGTTCAACTGGGAATATCTGTGAGTACACCCAGTCTAGAATGGGTGTACTTCGATTATGAGGAGGTGAAAGTAGATGATCTGAATAAATGGATACAACAGAGGTTCAATAACAAGGTATGTCTTATTCCGCTAGCTATATAACTAATTGCTACATGATATTCTAATTAGGTTCTACTGCTCTCTTTCCGTTTTAGATACTTCATCAACTTTCTTGTACTTAATAAGCTAGTCATCTCTCTCTTCTTTTGCATTCTCTGTTTCCTGCAGGAACAAGAAGCTAGTGATAGCAACGAAGCTGAACATAGTCATGACCATGAAGCTGAACCTAGTCATGGCCGAAATTAGGAAGGTAGTGAGTGAGTACTCAATGAAATAATGCAAGTAAAACCTCGAACATCACCTGATACATATGCTCGTGATGGAGGTAACAAGCAGAGGTGGATCTACATTATTGTAACCTATCGGTTCATGTCAACCCACTAACTATTGCCCATGGATCTTGTATATGTATTTGTAATATCTACAAAATAGTTGATTGTGATTTAAACTTGAGGTCACTGTAGGATTCTCTAAACTTCAAATTTGGAATACGCCTGTGGTTCTATATTCTTCTTTCATTATATTTACCAGCCAATATGTAGATTTATTTTATCATGTCATCTTGCATTCTACGTTGTTTTGTAAGATTGATCACATTACAGGATGATTTTTTTTGTAGGAATGAGTAAACCATTCCGCCTTTTCCAGCATTCATTCGGAGGTTGACAAATTTGAGGACGCTATGTCTGAGTAATTTATGGTTGGATGACATATCCAACTTGTCAATTTGGAAATTCTCAGTTAGAAGAGGCTCCAGTGGAGAAAGGAAAATTGAACCAATCTAATTACGTTAAGAGTTTTTGAATAAGCATAGAGTACTTAAAAGGATTTTACCATCGGTTTTATCAATACTAGTCCGATTGGAGGAACTATATATCATGGGAGTAGAACATTGTAGATAATCCACCTCGAGGGATCTGAAATCCTTATCGTGGTCGACTGCACTGACATTGTAGTTTGTAAAAGTTTTTCAGTGTGTGTAATCTTGAAATGAAAATTATGTTGCCTTTCTTCTGTTGGTTAGGCATAATTGTATAGACTTTTACCTTGTATAAATTTCTGTATTCGAATTATATAACGTAGTAACTAATTACCTTCATTGTTGCTTTCTGCCAGGGCATACAATCGTGCCCCATCTAATTTTATTATCAACCATCGATGTTCTCGAGCTCCCTAGACCTTGACCCTAGTAGATAATGTCTCTTACGAGCTCTTTTTATCATTCCCGTTCACCATGCTAGTGTTTTTGTAACTTCGATGGAGCTAGGATTTTGAGTTTATCAGTATTATGTTCTAGAAAAGTAAGCATAGTAGATTCTGGATAAATTGTTTATACGTATTAAGTGAATTTTTAAACACAAATACATGACAGAACCCGCTGACGGGGTTGTAGCTCCGCCCCTGATGCCCACTGAACAATTTAATGAACTGTATACACAAATAGCTAAACAAACTATCTAAATCAACTTCATCATCAACAACAATTCCCTATTCTACATAAAACATAAAACATTCCCAGTAATATTATGATTTCGGATAAATAAAAAGACCTCCAGAACTCAATAAAAAATCATGACGACATGCAGCAGCCACCACTATTCCCACCAGAATCCGAATCCTGGCCAGGAACAATGATCCTGGTTCCCTTTAAAGATTGTGACTTCCCATAATCAGCTCCCGGAGCTGCAATAAGTGTATTCTTGCTAATGATTTTATAAATTTCTGTTAAAACCGTCATGAATGCACCCTCGACGTTTGTGGATTGAAGAGCTGATGTTTCCATAAAGAAGAGATTTCCCCTTTCTGCAAATTCTTGAGCATCTTCAACTGGTACAGCTCGAAGACTTCCTAGATCACATTTGTTCGCGATGAGCATTATAAGTATGTTCTTGTCCGCGTGACCTCTTAGTTCCTCCAGCCATCTAGCCATATGATCGAATGATTGGCGTTTTGTTAAGTTGTAAACTAGCATCGTGCCAACTGCACCTCGATAATATGCACTTGTTGCTGCTCTATACCTGAGAGAGAAATGAGAGATGATTCATTGAGTTACAACAATTATCAAATTGGCTATGTGGCTGTAACTCTTCAAAAGCAGATCCTTCAAAAGTAGAGCATTTTTGAGGATCCCAGCAACATTTTCCCCAAGAGTCCGAGCAACATAGCTTGAGAAGGTAAATGTTTACAGACAAAAATGGGATCTAGGGAGGGTAAGATGTATGCAAACCTTACCCCTACCTTTGCGGGGTAAAGAGGTTGTTTCCAACAGACCCTCGACTCAAAAGAGATGAATTGTAAGTCAAGAAGAAACATACATATTGAAGTCTAAATCACAATATAAACCACTCTTTAAAAAGATTTATCACAAAAACAAGAACGTCTCAAATATCTCGAACAAGTTGGGATCAGCAATATGAAGTCTAACTAATAACCATGTCGTTCCATTTAGGCTCATCTCGGACCAATACTACACAAATTAAAATATAAAAAGCACTAGGATTTCTCTATATTTTTTTTATACCTTTGACAAAACTAGACAATTCCAAGAAATAGTAAACGTACTAACTCCCAGAACGCCTCAATCCCAAGCAAGTTAGGGTCGGCTATCTAAATCTTCGCTAACCAGGTCATTCCATTTAGGCTCATCTCAAACCAATATTACACAAAAATAAAAAGTACCAGAAATTCTCTATATTTTTATAACCAAACGACTTCCAAAAAACATAGGACCTAAAGTAAACGTCCTAACATGCCTAACACATAATTTCAAACTAATTAATGTCACCTGCACAAATTTTTGCATAAAAATTCGCTAAAGAGAACCAAACATAGAAAAATTGAAAAATTAAACTGACCTTTCTTGTCCCACAGTGTCCCAAATTTGTGCCTTAACGGTTTTGTTATCAACAATTAAAGTTTTTGTTTGAAACTCACCCCCAATTGTAGCCTTTGAATCTAAACTAAATTCATTTCTTGCAAATCTAGCCAATAATTGAGATTTACCAACTGCAGAATCTCCAATTAAAACAATCTTAAAAACATAATCAATCTTTTGATTATAATGACCTGCATACAAATTCGAAGACATTATAACCCGAAAAAATTCCCCTTCAACCCAAAATTTGTAGGAATGTATCTTCCAAATCTCCGGATTTTAGCATATGATTGAGAATTAGATATGTGTTGATCGAAATTTGTATCGGAAAAGATACAAATAAATCAAGATCCCCAGTAAATATGGAAATGTGCAAGATCAATTTCTCATAAATTTGAAATTATGTGTGGAATTTAGAATTTGCTTCATACATTCATAGGAAAGATGAAAAATTGGAAGAAAAAAAAAAGCAACAATTACTTTTCCCTTTTTACACTGTCAAAGAAGAATAATAGTATATGGAATTATGAGAGCTTCACTACTTTAAGACTTTAAAATGCTATGATGTGGTCCGTGACTTTGCTATATATATTGCTTCTAAGGGCAAGCATATATTTATGGTAAGTCACGATGTGAACTCAGAACAGTTCCCAAGTAGAAAATCTTACGAGCAATACACTCATATGTCAATTGTTGCAAACAAATTTGAGGAGCTTCCTAGACCAGCTTTTTGTCCAAAACTGAAGCTTCTAATGTTAAATCTCCATTTTAGATATCCATTCAAATTACAGGATGATTTTTTTGATGGAATGAGTGAACTTAATTCCATAAGCCTGAGTGGATATTGGTACTCCATTCCTCCTTTTCCAGCATCCATTCAGAGGTTGTCAAATCTGAGGACACTATGTCTGAGTAATTTAACGTTGGACGACATATCCATTATTGGTAAACTTGTCAATTTGGAAATTCTCAGCATCAGAAATTCTGAGTTAGAGGAGCTGCCTGTGGAGATAGGAAAATTGACCAATCTAATTATGTTAGAGTTTAGGAATCA
>JAJOOE010015833.1:0-16857 GCA_036250405.1 Solanum raphanifolium
TTAATAGTTTCAAAAGCTTTATATATATTGCATGTGTCTCATTACTTTATATTAAGTTCAGTTATTCTTGAGTTGTACAGAGCCAAGGTAAGTTCTCTTTTGTATCCCTTTTCAAGCTTAAGTTGTTTTTAGCGGTCCAGCTCGCATACTCGTACATTCCATGTACTGATGCCAGTTGGCCTGCATCGTTTTATGATGCAGACGCAGGTACCCAGGATCAGCATTCAGCACGACGTTGATCCAGTTGAGCACTCCAGAGTCAGTGGTGAGCCTCCTTGCTTCCGGAGGGCTCAGTTATTTTGTTCTCTTAGTTTTGTTCTATTAGGGTGTTGCGGGATCTGTCCCAACATCCATCTAAGTATTTTAGAGGCTTCATAGACAGTCAGTCAGTTAGTTTTGAGTCTCTCATCTATGTATATATGTAAATATTCTATTTTGAGACTCGAGTTGCCTTTTTGGCCAGATAAGTATCATTTAAGTTGTTTATGTCTCTGCATATCATTGAGTTATTCTGTTGAGTAGGTTTCCGCTGAGTTAAGAAAGCCAGGCCAAGGGTTCTCTTGGGGCCAGCAATGGTCTCCGAGTGCCGGTCCCGCCCAGGGTGTAGGCTCGGGGCGTGACAAAGAAAGACGAAGCAATTGATCATTTAGGGGCAAACTCGTTTTTGTCAGTCATGACCCTGACCAAATGCAGGTCGATCAATCTGTCACGCCCCGAGCCTATACCCTGGGGGGACTGGCACTCGAAGACTATTGTTGGCCCAAGCGAACCCTTGGCCTGGCTTTCTGAACTCAGCGGAAGACTTACTCAACAAAATAAGTTTAAACAATAACTTAAAGAAATAACATCTTAGCCAAATTGGCAACTTAAGTCTCATAGCAAAACATCTGCAATACAAAGATGAGAGATTCATAACTAACTGTCTGACTGTCTATGAAGCCTCTATAATACTGAGATGGATGTTGGGACAAACCCCACAACATCCTAATAAGAAACACTAGGAAAACGAATAAAAGAGTCCTCTGGAATACAAATAGGCTCACCACTGACTCTGGAGTGCTCGACTAGATCAACGGCGCACTGGATGATGATCCTGGTTACCTGCGTCTGCATTATAATAAGATGCAGGCCAACTGGCATCAATACATTGAATGTACGACTATGCGAGTTGGAATGCTAAACAACAACTTAAGCTCGAAAGAAGTACAAAAGGAACACTTACCTTCGCTCTGTTCAACTCATGAATAACTGAACTCAATATAAAGCAATAAGACACATGCAATATATATATAAATCTTGTAAAACAGTGTAACCAACTTAGTTCGTTAAAGATAAAGCAATAACAAACTCAACTTTACTTATATATAAAAGTAATATTACTTTTGTGGGAGATTCTCTAATCGACAACCACCACTATGAGCCTAAGTGGTGATACAACTTCTTGCCCATGCTGCCAGAACTGTCCTATACTTTGTCGTCATATAGAACGCTTAACTTAGTGGATCCACTAGTCTATGCTAAAAGCATCTTAAGGAGTCATCTAAAAAGTATGATCATTTACTATCCATGATGGCTACATGGTTTATGGAGACTTGAGTTATCTGAACTCGCATCCTCATATCGGTGCTCAATACTACTCCTAAAATATACTTAGCTCATATGTTTGTAAAAACAAAACTTTTTTCTTTGGTTTGAGATAATTACTCAAAAACTTAGCTTAAAAGCTCTCTCGGAATCGATGTTCCCTTTTCTTGTTCAAATGAGAAAAACATTTATAAACTCTTTGGGAATACTTAGTTCCCTAATAGCTTTTTATGAGAAATGAACTCAACTCTTACTCTTTAATTTACTCGAAACTTGAACCTTAAAACGAAGTTAAGACGTTTAATAGAGACTCTTGAAAACTTTAGGAAACTTTGCTTTGACTTGCTTCTTAACTTCTAGACTTGACTCTAAACTTCTTTAACTTTGATCTTAACTTTCCTTGAATTGGATTATGGATTCAAGGTTCATGATTTCATGTTTATGGATGATTTCATGATGTTTAGATGTACCTTAGAGTGTTAGAATCGACTAGGAAACATAGGTACATCACTTAGGAACTAGTACAAAAAGGTGGGAAAAGAATGGGGAGAACTGGCGTCCCTGGCTCTCTGAGAGGCGCGGGGCGCCAACCCTCAAAGTTCAGAGAACTCCCTGAGGTGCTTTGGCTGGCGCGACGCACCAGAGGCCAAAGTTCAGAGGAACTTTTGTGGCGCGATGCCCCAAGCCCTTGCCCAGAAAATCCCCGATTTTCTCCTTCGTTTTTCATCTCTAAACCCTCCAATCTTCCCTAGTTCTTTCCCCAAACACTTAGGATCAATTGTACCTTCAATACACAACCAATCTAACTCGAAAACAGCCCGGAAACATGAATCAAATCAACCCCCAAGCATCAACAACTCAACCAACAAGAATTTTGACAATTGTTCTTCAAGAACTTCACTTCTTAACATGTAAACAACTCCAAATCGCTGAATTGAAACATGTTGGTGTGTGGGTGAACTAACCCAACACGAAAAGATCTCACATACCTTAATAGGGATCACCCCCGACGAATTCCACTCCAAATGCTTGACGTTCTTGGCGAAATCTTGGCTTTTCTCCCTTTTCTTTCTTCTTTTCTCTTTTCTCCAAGCCCTAAGCGTATTCTAATTTCCAAAACTGAATTAAGTTCTGTTTTTACCCCAATAAATCCCTAAAAATGAATTAGGAATTTAATTAGAGAAAAGACTAATTTGCCCTTCCCTATCCGGATTGAGACTTTCCTCAATCCAATAGCCCAACTTCCGGAAGGCATATCTCACTCATACGATGTCGGAATTTTGCAAACTCAGCGGCATTGGAAAGATCTCTCCAAGGGATTTCCAACCATATCAACAAATGCTCCTAATTCATCCTGAGCTAGGAGTTATGGCCGTTTGAAAAAGGCCAAAACTCACTTTCTTAACTTAGACAAAATTTTCCAGATTTCCTTACTCTTTCCAAAAATCATTATTTTCAGATTTTAAACTCTTTCTAGTCGTTTCTAGGTGCGAGATGTTACACAATCAATCAACTATGTTTCAATTTCAAATTTATAACATAGGTGTGACTTACGAATAATACTAATTTTCGTATGTATGTTAAATACGAGCAGGGTGCAGCGGGGTCACTAGATGGCATCATCGATACTGTATCCGCGATTCACCCTCTTCTTCAATTGATTAATTTGGGAAGCTTGTGGTGGTTGGTGCCCCTGAAAACCACTAGAGTTGCCTGTATTTCCCCTGCTTTTAGGTACGTTTGGGCTTGAATCGGCGATTTTGTATATACATTTTTAAAATATTGATACGCATGTTTAATATAATGTGTGTAATAGGAAGGAAGCTAGTGGCGGGGAGTGGGATAGGAGGGATGAAGGAGACACAAGAGATGGTTGATTTCGCGGCAAAGCATAACATAACACCAAATGTTGAAATTGTGCCAATGGACTACATGAATACAGCGTTGGAACGCCTTTTGAAATCGAACGTGAAGTATCGTTTTGTGCTTGACATTAGCAACACATTGAACAAGAATTGAGATGAGGGGGACATCTTGGTCAAGAAAATGAGTGTGTTGTAGGGTTATGATTTTGTATTAAGCTTGTACGTTTTGTTGTTTAGTTTATTTCTTATGTTTTGTGTATCAAAAGGAATAAGGAGTTAAAATAATAAATACGATATTGTGTTTTCTAGTATTGATACTTGCTAAAAAACTTATTAGGATTCAATGTTTACATCAAATTATACTGATTTATCAGGGTTAAGTCACAAATGAAGGTGAAATATCAAATATGCATTAGTTAACTATAGTTCAATGATAAAAGTGTATGTGTAGGCATGTACCAAAGGCTTCATCGGTCTTGTCCCGTTTCTCATATATTACGTACTTATGAGTTATGTCCATAGCCATCATATATTCATTGAATCGGTATAAACATCGAGTACAATTAAATTTTTGCCTCTAAATTAACAAGTATAGTTTTGTCGTAGCACATATTGACTTTCTTAATGATGCGTATAACCATCTTTTATGGAGTAGAGCAAAATGCCATAAACAATATCTATAATGCCAATGGAATTTTTTAAATAGGAATAAGAAATATCAAATTGTTAAGTTTAGCTAAATTATGGTAAATACTTAGGTATTTATACCCAATTAATAAATCGTTTAAACTTTAGTTAATTAAAAAATAAGATAAAAATTCATATTACTTAAATAATTATGTGTATAATTATAAATCTCAATATGGATAAAGTTTTACCCTAAATTATGTGCCCGTTAAATCAATGAATAAAAGTTAAGCGTTTATTATATATCAATTAATCATTTAATCGAAGTTACGTAATATGTATTCTCACTTCAATTTTTAATTGCTACAATTAATTAATTTAATTTAACTTGGTGTAAACATTAAATACAAATAAAACTTTCTTATAGAAAAAGAAATTTGCATAAATACTATATGATAAATATCAAACATGAGAGTGATAGTGTCCAATCAATAAAAACTTATGTGCATTCAATATTTATAGTTATAACGTCCAAATAAAAGGACGAAAAAAGAAAACAAAAAGTAATGGGAAAAGGGGGGAAAATAACTCGATAAAAATGTAGTGGAAATATGTCAAAAAATTGCGATTATTAATTGGTCCAAATTTCACACTTTTATGTTTTTATTTTCTTTTAATTAATACTTTCACATTATCTACGTGGATCTTCTTTAGCCACTAATATTAACTTTAAGTTTTCACGTTTGGAAAGCTTGTCAAGAACCTTTTTTTTGGGGATATTAAGGAAAAAAATAATTAACAAAGGTATTGTGTTTAAGTTATCGCACTATTTTGTAATTGTCATTATGTTCATATCAGCTGCTTTGTTTACAAAAGTACACAACCTTGCCCGAGCCTCCCAACTCTCTTCATTCAATGCTTGACAACTTTCTCCATGTAGCGTACACATCTGATCTATTTTTGACATTCAGATAAAAGACGACGGTTGCAAAGCAAGGGGTGAGGTAGTGCTTGTCATGGGAAGAGAGCTCTCACCTTCACGGAAGAATTGTCGTTTTCCTTTTTTTATACCTACTGATATATAGCCTTTGAGCCAATGATCCTTCAAAAATAATCTCTCTACCTCTACATGGAAATTAAGAATAAGGTGATTTGTATACACTCCATTTTTCGACTTTTGTGGACCTCATTATAGGATTTCACTAAATACATTATTATATTTGTTTTTATTTAAAAAGAAGAAACGACAAGTTTTTAAAGAGTCGCCACTTAATTTTTAAAGAAAGATCAAAAAAACAATTTTTTCAAAAGGATCAAAACAGTAAATCTAATGAAAATATTGAAAGGGGGTTCAGGATTCATATTAGCATTTCGGGAAGGGTTTGAAAGCACTCAAAATGCCCGCTAACACGCGGTTATCCGGTAATTAACTATTTGGCTAAAATTTTAAAAAAATAAGCATGCTTGACTAAAATACCAATTTGTAGGGGAAAAGGGAATATTATAAGAATAATACTAAGTGAACATTTTCAAAGAGATTTGAGCAATAAAAAATAAGAATAATTATTTTTTTTAAAACGACTATCTTTTGGGGAAATAGAATTAGGAGAACCTTAAAACTAACTAACAAATAAACGATTAAGTAAATACGAAAACATATAAAATAAAGAAAGAGAGGGTTATGGGCCCAAGTCTAGTTTTCTGTCCGCCTGAGCCAGTACTTGGGCCTATTTTCGCTTTGGGCCTTTTAGCCCATTTGTACCTGTCCTAAAAATCTAACAAGGTAATGTGATTTTTAATTGGGATTTATCCCAATCTTCACCTGTCCTAGACTAGCAGAACAATAATCAAAATTTATGAGCTTTATGGCCCACACTACACAAAATACAGAACTGGAAATTTAAGTGAGCTTTTGGCCCCATTCTGCTTCTCGTTGCCGCTGCTGGCATATTACTCTTAGACTTTTTAAGTCCAAAAATGTTATTTCTAGCCATTTGGGACTACTACTGCTACCCGCTACTTGGATTTGGACTCCAAAATTTATCATCTTCAGCTTCTCTTTCCACGACTTTTATAGAGGTTGACTCGAAAGGGGAGAATGCAAGAGATAGTGGAGTCCAAGATGAACTCGAGTTGGCGTCACATGTAACAAAAAATGATAATAAGGATTAGCATTTGGGGCAAAGAAGAAAAGAAACAAGCAAGACATGACTTAATTAAGATAAACTAAACCAAGTAATCTGAGACAAAATATCACCAAATTCACTAGACATGGAGTAAAATAGATCTAAAACCAGACCATCAGGAGCCGAAGTATAAAGAGATTCCAAGAAAAAAACACATGCACATGTGTAGGCATAACAGTTAAATCCCAAGAGGAGTAAACATAGACACAATAAGGGCAACCTATTCCATGAACATGTGATTACAATTAGCAAAATTCACAACATAAAAAAGATAGAGGATGTATTGCATATCAGGCAAATATCACATTTCATTGAGTCACTTTTATTTGGACAAGCTTCAATCTTAAATGGTAATAGCTTTAGGAAATTATATGCTAACAAACAAGAGTCCAGTTTAAAGAAAGGAAAGGATAGATTCGTATCTATCAAAATAAAGCAAAATCAAAAGTAAACCTATAATACTTTAATAAACACGAGAACATGTTGATACATTAACAATTTTATGCTCATAATTGAAGGACACATAAAGCTAACTAGTCGTCAGGCGAATGCTAATTTGATGCAAAACATGACCACATTAATGAACAAATCTTCTTCTTAGAACAATAGGCTGCGAACTAAGACATAATAAAACATCAAATAACACTAGCAATTGGGAAGGAAACAAGTACTAGAAGTAAAGCAAAAATTGGGAAGAAGCAACATTCCACATTTTTATAAACTTAAACTACAAGTAGTGAGTATTTTCGACTAAAATTTAGACAAAATGGAGATGCAGACGTGGTTCACATACGACCTGTTGGACAGCAAGAATGATCAGGGGATTTGAAAACGAAGAAGACGAGCTGCTACCTCAATAAGCGATAGACAAAACCACAGGCAACTTTCACTTTAGCTAATTTAAGATCTACCCCTATTTTTGCAAAGAAAACACCATCAACTGTAGCCAAACGAATGATGTTTAATGTGATGAAAAAGATAGAATGAATTCGACAACATTCAAATAGCGAATTCAAGGAGATGAATAACGAAACAAACTCAAATAAAGAGGCAGAGAAACCCAATACTAAACTTAAAACTATGAAGTTTCAACTTGAATAAGACATGAAGTTATTTGAGGACACACATATATAGCGTATTAAAGTCGCTAATTCTCAATGACACATAACAGCCACACAACAGCAATGCAGCGACGAGGAGAAGATTATGGAGGAAGCATTACCTTTCTCCGGGCAGCGAACTAGAGACGGGATGAGCAGAAGACGACTTCACCACTAACGTGATCCTTGAGAAATCCCAATCAAAGAGCAAAACGAATAAAACTAGGAGCAATATGGTCCCTCTCTGTTTGGATTCTGTCCAGGGGCGGCTCTAATAAATCGGTGGCCTAAAGCCAAATCCGAATAGAGCCTTAAATTCAAATATATTTTTTTATGAAGTTTATTATACCAATTATTTAATTTTTCTTGAGACATCATAGTACTCATAACTTATCAAACTTCAATTACTTATTTGCTCTTTTATGAAAAGTTTATATTTTCTATAAATAATACTCGATATTTTAAAAAAATATATATGTATAGCATATATATATTTTTAAAAATGAGGCCCCACAAATTTTGGGGCCTAAGGCGGTTGCTTCTTTTTTCAAAGGTGTAGAGCCGCCACTGATTCTGTCTCGTATGTCTTTATATATATTTTTTTATATCTTATTCGACCGTTTCATTCAACGCCACTCTCAGTGAAGAACAACCTAATTTTTTTTTCCCCCCCTCTATGAGGAAGAAAATGATATATATATATATGGAAAACTAGGGCAAATTTGGGGGGAGGGGGGAGGGGGGGGGGAACAGGAGGAATTTTTGGATTTCGAAATTCGAAATTCCAAAAATCTCCTAAGAGATAAGGCTGGCCAGCTCCTTTAGTACGAATTCCCAACGGATTTAACATGAGAGCCGCTTGATTTAAAGAGCAAGGACAAAGGAGCGATGAGATGCGGACACCTGGATCGATCGAGAATATTCTTGTACGGAGAAGGATAAGGGAGAGAGGAGAGAGGGACGCGCTGGAGTGGGCTGCTGGGCTGGTTCTCGCTGGACTGGAGCGATTCTGGCTGGGTCGCGATTTCATGGGTTTGTTATCGCGAGGAAGAAGAACAGTAACAAGGTCGGGTCGGTCGGGTGCTACTTTGGTATTGTTGTACGTTTTGATCGTTGTATGTTGCTGTTGATGGTGTATTCTGATGGGTTTGGGAATAAATTGTTGTCGTGGGCTGCTAGTTAAAGGAAAATAAACTTGGGCCGTTGACAAATGAAAAAGGGGCCCAAATTTGATCTTGCAAAGGGGTTGAAGAAATTGGTAAGGAAGTGGCTACAATTGCAATTACAAGGGATTAGAATTAGAACAAATTGAGATTAAAAACTTAGCCGATTTTGAAATTAATTGGTGAATTCGGTAAAAATCTAAATAAGATGAATTAATATAGATAGATTAATGAGCTTATTAATCCTAACGAAATAAAATAATTAATTCAGTTACAAAATAATTACTTTAATTACAAACTAATTAACTCGAAATTACAACTATAATTTAAACTAAAGTGAATAAATAAAATACTTAACTAAAACGTAAAATCTTTTGAAATGATTTTCAAATATACTAAATTACATACGTAATTAATTATATAAAACATATTTATTAAAAATTTATAAAAGTGACAAAACTATTTCTAATAACTTTAAAACTTTGTGAATTTTATAAAATAAATTATTTCATATCTTTCGAAATTGAAAAAAGCTCAATGATTAATCTATACCGTGGAGGTCCAAAATTGGGTGTCAACAATATTTAAAAAAAAAAAATTTAAAACTCGTAAACTTCAAACTCTAGATAGCTTCGGAATAAAAAAAATTGTGAAACCTTTTTTTAAAAGTCCTGCAAAGTAGGACTTTACACCTATCGACCACAAAAAAGAAGTCAAAATCCAATTTGTTTAAGTAAGTCATTAGTTGTTACACCTCATCGATAACGTCACATATTTTTCACTCAAAATCATATAAATATGGATCATAACATAAGCACTTTTGTATCATCCATATTGTTCTACAGTTTTCTCTGTTATAATTTATACTATATATACACTACATAAATATATTTATTTTTCAAAAGAAAAAAATGGAAAAATCATTTGAAAATGAACATCCAATTAAGGCATTTGGATGGGCAACTAGAGACACTTCTGGAGTTCTTTCTCCATTCAATTTTTCAAGAAGGTACAAAATTATTATTTTTAATTTTGATGATGTGTTTTTCATTTCTATTGGAAACAAACTCACTATAAGCTAAGGTAGGGTAACATCTGCATACATATGCTATAATAAAAATAGTTTTTACTGCAATAAATATGTTCATTAACAAAGAATGTTGAGTATTAATTATTTGTTATTGGATCCAATGTCGTTATAGGCTCTGACAATATTTACAAAGAGCGTCAAAATGTAATTGTCATTCGCAACTGCCTCTAAAAAAATCATTTTTTGCTAGTGACACTACGTTTCTTGGACCCCACATGTATGATTATACTGAATTTGTTGTTGTTTTATTATATATTGATGATCATCATCATTTTGTGTTAATGGGTGCAGAGTGACAGGTGAAAAAGATGTGCAATTTAAAGTTATGTAATGTAGAATTTGTCATTCTGATCTTCATCAACTCAAGAATGAATGGGGAAATAGCAAGTACCCTATGGTGCCTGGGTAAATTAATTTGTTCTTATCTATTTTCTTATATTTTTGGTTAAAGAAAATCATTTTTTTAATTGTTAGATCCAAAAATATTAACCAAAATTTTCACTAATGAGATTCAAAAATATTAAGACACAAAGAAGCTAACGGTATTCAACATTCACTATATATACACAAGTAATTTTTTGACGAAGAACATTTACTAGCTAGTTTTCCTTTTCTCTATATCTTTTCAATTTTTCACATTATATTTTGGATTTGAAAGCAATCCTGATTTGGTTCTTAGTCTATAATTGGAGATTTTGAGTTCTTGATACCTCAGTAAATCCTGAGTTGTTGGGACATGGTACTCCCTCCGTCTCATTTTATAAGAGTTAGTTTGACTCGACACGAAGTTTAAGAAAGAAAGGAAGACTTTTAAAACTTGAAGACTAAAATGAATGATAGAAATTACTGTGACTATAAATCATTTCATTAATGATAAAATGGACATTTTAAAGTTAAATGTGTCATTTTATTTGGGACGGACTAAAAAGAAAAGTAAGTCATATAAACTGCGACAGAGAGTAAAAACTACCGGAAATTGTGTCGATTCGATCTACTCGTGAGTGTAACTAATTGTAAATATAATTATAGGCATGAGGTTGTTGGTATTGTAACTGAGGTGGGAAGCAAGGTGGAGAAATTTAAGGTTGGAGACAAAGTAAGTGTTGGATGTATGGTAGGATCATGTCAAAAATGTGAGAATTGTAGCGTTGATCTCGAGAATTACTGTCCTCGTCAGATTCCTACATACAACGGCTATATCTTAGACAGAACCCTCACGTTTGGAGGTTACTCTGACATGATGGTATCTAATGAGCATTTTGTAGTACATTAGCCTGAAAACTTGTCGATGGACGCTGCTCCCCTGTTATGTGCTGGAATTACTACTTATAGTCCTTTGAAATATCTTGGACTCGATAAGCCTGGAATGCACATTGGTGTTGTTGGTCTTGGAGGGCTCGGACATATGGTTGTTAAGTCCGCCAAGGCATTCGGAACCAAAGTGATTGTCATTAGTACATCTACTAATAAGAAGCAAGAAGCAATTGAGCGTTTGGGGGCAGACTCTTTCTTGATTAGTCGTAATCCTGAGCAGATGAAGGTGAATATAATAACTCGTTATCATTGAACTCTGTGATCATCTTATCTGAAAGTTTAAACTGTTTGAGAAAACACCTTTTATTTAATTAATAATTGTGTCTTCAACACACCCCTGCCTGATTCTTTTCACTAGTCAAGCACGTGAAATGCTTTTTTTGACAATGGTGGTGTTGAGGTTTTTGAACTCACGACCTCCGCCTGCTCTGGTTCCGTGTTGAAGTGTGTGACAATCTCATCTAAAAGTTTAAGTTGTTATGTCAGTTTAACAATTTAAACACAAGAATGAGGGCTAACCTTTTGTTTATTCGTTTTATTTATATACTAACAGGCTGCAATGAACACATTGGATAGGATTATCGACACTGTTTCCGCGGTGCACCCTGTTCTTCAATTGCTTATGTTGATGAAATCTCATGGTAAGCTTGTTATGGTTGGTGCACCAGAAAAACCGGTGGAGTTGCCCGTGTTTCCACTACTTATGGGTAAGCATCAGACAATAATCTCTTATGCACAATTTCAATAATAAAGTTTAGAATAAAGTACATATAATGTCACGACACGAGCCTACACCCTGGACGTGGCTGGCACTCAAAGACCATTGATGGTCCCCAAGCGAACCCTCATCCTGGCTGACTACCAGCGGAAAACTAATTCAAGCATACAAAGCTTAAAAACTGAAACAAAGTTCATGAAATTGAAATACAACACTTTAACTCAAATAAAAATAAAAAACTCTGAATATAAAAATAATATTCAACTCACCATAAAATAGGCAACTTAAGTCTTTTAAAACATTTAATAAAATAAATGATACAGACTTCTCAACTATACTGACTATCTATGAAGCCTCTAACTGATAAAGATGGAAGTCGGGACAAGACCCACGACATCCTAACAACTGATATAACTGAAAGGTAAATGAAATCCTCCGGAAGCAAGGAGCCTCACCATAGCTAACTCGAACTCTTGGATGTATCAACGAAGCTCCTGTTGATAATCCTGAATACCTGTGTCAGCATCATGAGAAGATGCAGACCAAATGGCTCAGTACGTGGAATGTACGAGCATGTAAGGGGAATTCTAAAGCATAACATAAGCTTGAAATTTGATAAAAAGGAAACATACTTACCTCTTCTCAAACTTACTCAACTCAGGGAATACTCAAAGATACTCAAAACTACTCAACTTACTCAACTCAGAAGTACTCAAGGATAAGATACTCAACTCAGAGATTAGATACTCAACTCAAAGATATGATACTCGACTCTGGATACTCAACTCAATATGACTGAACTCATTTCAATATAAAGCAATTTAAAACAAGTACAATATAAAGAAACAAACTGTTTAAAAACATGATGTCAACTCTGTGTGTATGCAAGGATACAACATAACTCTGAAATGTATGTAAAAATACAAATAAATGTGTATATAAGAATACAATAACTTTTGTGGGAGTTTCTCTAACCAACAACCATCACTTAAGAGCTATAGTGATGATACAACATTTTACCTCACACTGCCAATGACCATCCTATACCTTGCCATCAGTATAGGACCTTAACTTAACTTAGTGGATCCACTAGTCTATGTGAAAAGGATTCATCTAAAAAGTATGACTCTTTTCTACCCATGGTGGCTACATGGTTTTATGGAGACGTGAGTTAACTGAACTCATGCTCGCCCCCAATTCGGTGCTCAATACTACTCCAAAAATGTACTAGCTCTTATGTTTTAAAAACATATTTCTTTCTGTTGATTTGAGATAATTGCTCAAAAACTTAGCTCAAATGCTATCTTGGAAATCTCAGTTTCCTCTCTTGCTTCATTTAGAAAGCGATTACTCTTTTTCTGAAAACTAGCCCGAAAGCTCTTTGGAAATCTCAATTTCCATTCTTATTTAAATGTGAAAACATTTATAAACTCTTTAGGAATACTTAGTCCCCATATACTTTTGAAGAAAAGAACTTCAACTTTACTCTTTACTGAACTCAAAACTTAAGTCTTAAAACAAAGTTAAAACGTTTGTAAAAGACTTCTTAAAATATGGTTCATGCTGAATTATGGACGTGAACGACTCAATGCAAGGTTTTCGATAATCATAGATAGAACTCAATACTTGGAACTCAAGAACTTCAATAATACTACTCACTTCAAGAATGCTCAACTCAGAAGGTTCATACGAAATTTATGAGCATGAACTACTCAACTCAAGGACTCAAAGATACTTCTCGTCTCAAGACTGTTCGACTTATAGGGCTCATGCGAAATTTATGGACATGAATAACCCAACTCAAGGACTTCATAGGTAACATGTAATAGTCCAATGATTAGGAATATAATATCAAATGGGTTAGAAACCCAATACTTAAGACTTAGGACATGATGATACTACTTCTCTCATAAATACTCAACTTATAGAGTTCATGCGGGATCTATAGGCATGAACGACTTGACTCGTAGGTCTACATAACATTATGGAACTCATGTATACAACTATTCTCATTCTCTTACTTACTTCCTCATAACTTAGTTCAAATCAATAGTTGATCTCAGAGGGTTTACAATTGAACTCAAAGGCTTTCTTGAACTCTACTCTTAACTCTCTCTTGAATGTGAATTATGAATTCAAGAGCTATGGTTCATGATATGAAGGATCTCGTGATGACAACGTAGACTCATGAATACATTCTCCTTATCCTCATACTCACTTGCTCAAGTCTTGAAACAAGTTACTAGAAGTTGTAGAAGACTCCACAAAATAACTCAAAGGGACTTTCTCGAAATGTTCGAATGAACTCTCAAAACTTAACTCTCAACTCTACCTTGAAGTTGAATTATGAATTCAAGGTTATGATCATGTTAGGAATGATTTTAGGTGTTTAGAAGTAGCTTAGAGTAGTTAGAATCGAAAAGGAGTGAAGGTACACTTTAAACGAACTCAAACGGGGCAACTAACGACAAACTGGATGGGGCAGGCGACCCTGGCGCTATGGGTGGCGGGGGGCGCCAGCCCTTAAACTTCAGAGGAGGGTTTGGGGAGCTCTGGCTGGTGCATTGCGCCAGGCCCCAACCCAGAAATTCGACGAATTTTCCTTGCTCGTTTTCTCACCCTAATTCGCCTAGAATCGAACAGTTTCTTCCCCAATCACTTAGAAATCAATTACTTAACATAAGTACACTCTAATCTACTCAATACAACCCATAAAACACTCACTTTGATCTCAAGAAATCATCCAAAACCCAACACAACAAGATTTAGAAAGAACTTCAAGAACACCTATCAAGAACTCCAATCTTTCAACTTCAAGAATGAAATTTGCGCTGAAAATAACATGTTTGGCGTGTGGGTGAATTAACCCAACACTATGGAAGCTTACATGCCTCTTAGGGATCAAACCCACGGCGAAAATCCGCTACAACACGCAAGAATCTCGACAAACGCTTGATCCTCTCCTCTTTTCTCTTCTTTTCTCTTCTTGAACTCTCAACTAAAACCCTAGGCTAATTTTAGGATTATAAAACTGAACCTAATCAGATTAGACCCCTAAAATATTACTAAAAATGAATTAAATCTGATTTGGTAAGGAAAAGACCAAAATACCCCTTGCTATATTCGGCTAACTTTGTTTAACTGGACAGCCTAACTTCAAAAGGCTATATCTCCCTCATACGATATCGAAACTGAGCAAACTTGGTGGCGTTGGAAAGATAATTAATTCAAAGATCTTCCCTATGGTATCTGGTAGCACACCTAAATCATCCTGAGCTAGGAGTTATGGTCGTTTGAAGTTTACCCATAACTCATACTTAACTTAACTCTCCAAATTTCAGATTTTGCTATTTCCAATTCGATTCTTTTTGGAACTCAAGGTGCTACATCTAGTGACCTTAACACTTAAGAAATTTTAAATTACTTGCAAAAATCTCACTCACTACGAAAAACGGTTCGAGTCTTAGTTCAAGAATTTTCTGGGATGTTACATATAATGTGGCTCTTCCCGCACATAGTGAAAGCTTAGTGCATCAGACAATCTTTACTAAAGTTTGTATATATAATGTGGAAAACAGGAAGGAAGCTATTGGCTGGAAGTTGCATAGGAGGGATGAAAGAGACTCAAGAAATAGAAAAAGAATGTGACGCTTTGAGCTCGCGCATTGGATTCCAAAGTTTTTGCAATTTGTTTTTGGGAAATGGAAAATATAAAAAGAATGAATTATTGCATACCCAAGTTGTTCCTCAGAAAATATGTTCCCTTCATAGGCAGTGCCCCCAAATAAGAGCATCTTCCCAGATTGTTCTGCAAAACTAATCCAAAATCATAATTAAATTAAACTCACTGCTAATATGTACATCACCCATTGCCAATAGGGGAAAGAATGCGAAAAAATAATTTATATATAAAAAGAGATAAATTCATGAGGTATATACCTATATTTAATCATGTTCATATCCCAATTTGAAGCTCAGGTTCATCTTTATACAACAAACGAACTCCAAATTTGTTCTTTTCTCCAAAAGCATCTAACTTAATGCACCCATAGTCATTTGGTGTTTTTCCATTTGCATTAGATGCATCCCATAAGCCACCAAGAGGTACCAACAAAAAATGAATACCATAGTCTGAACAGTTGGATAAGGCAAGTTTCTGGGTCATCAACGACATCCCATAATCGCATAAGGGAATCAAATGAGCAGTGATGCAATAAATTCGTATGCCAGAATAACATACAGCAAATCCCAAGAAGTTATCACTTACATACCAATTCTTAGGCAAATTGACTGATACACTTGTGCCCATTCCCTTATAGTTGAACCAACTTGGGATTTCCTCCGCAAAACTCCCATACACTGTTAGTGACAAGGAATCTGAAGAACAGATGTCATGCTGCAATGATGAGATGTTCTGAAACAACGAATTACAGATCCAATCACTGCTCCAATCTGCAGATATTGTATGTAATTGCTGTGGAAATTCTGGCAGCTGTGTAAGTTTCTTGCAATCTGATAAGTCCAAGTATTCAAGAGCACCAAGTTTGAATATGCTTTGAGGCAAATGTTCAAAATTATTTCCCTTGAGATACAACCTTTCCAAAGACGATAAACATCCAATGTCTTCTGGCAGCTGTCTAAGTCTCGTGCAATCTGATAAGCTCAAGTATTTAAGAGCACCAAGTTTGAATATGCTTTGAGGCAAATGCTCAAAATTATTTCCATTGAGATTCAACCTTTCCAAAGACGATAAACATCCAATGTCTTCTGGCAGCTGTCTAAGTCTCGTGCAATCTGATAAGCTTAAGTATTCAAGAGCACCAAGTTCAGATATGCTACGAGGCAAATGCTCAAAATTATTTCCATTGAGATACAACTCTTCCAAAGACGATAAACATCCAATGTCTTCTGGCAGCTGTCTAAGTCTCGTGCAATCTGATAAGCCCAAGTATTTAAGAGCACCAAGTTTGGATATGCTTTGAGGCAAATGCTCACAATTATTTCCATTGAGATACAACTTTTTCAAAGAGGATAAACATCCAATGTCTTCTGGTAGCTGTGTAAGTCTCTTGCAATCTGATAAGCTTAAGTATTCAAGAGCACCAAGTTCAGATATGCTACGAGGCAAATGCTCAAAATTATTTCCATTGAGATACAACTCTTCCAAAGACGATAAACATCCAATGTCTTCTGGCAGCTGTCTAAGTCTC